>JAANYP010006123.1:0-76241 GCA_020465985.1 Centrapalus pauciflorus
CCTGTGGTGCACTCGTGTACAAAAGGTTCGGAATCAAGTTAAGTTAGGTGGGCCGTTTATCTCTCCCACATCTCAAACTTTCAACATGTTTGTTCAATGATTTGAACTGTAAGGACTCTATTTAACATATGGCACGCATGGTTACGGTATTCACTGCCTCCCCCCAAAAACCATGGGGTAGGAAGCTTTGAATCCGCAATAGCATTGTCCTTTGCAGCCCATCAATGTTCTTGTTTTTACGTTTCGGCCACCCCATTCGTTGTTTTCTTGGTTAATATGGTGCCACTGAATTTGAGGCACGATGCCCTTGATAGGAACTATACACCTATTACAGAGTTTTACTTCTTGTCCGCCATTTATCACTAGAATACTTTTACCCCTCGTTCAGTAGCGAATTCCTCCACTGGTCTAAGAAATACCCGATGAGCTTCGCAGCCTGTCTCGTCCTTTGTACTAAAAAGGATAAAACCCAAGAAAAACGTGAGTTCATCGTCGGTTGATAAATAAGCAAAAACCAAAACTACCTATACCCTTTTGTGATAGGGCCGAAAAGGTCCTATATGCCATATACAAATCGAATGGCGAGGCTATGAATTCTGCTTTCTGGACTTTGGTGTCTTCTTGTGTTGTTTGCCCTTCAGCACGGTAGACACTTGTCTTTCATAATTGAAACTCTTCAGAGGCACACCTTGCACCGACCAAACCATTTTTCGTTATGTAGTTCATTTTCCTTAGGTGCAAGTGAGCCATGCGTCTGTGCCACAAAACCGATTCCGTCTCCGAAGCTTTTGATAGTAAGCAGATCGGACCCATCGAATTATCTGGCTTGTTCATATCGAGCATGTACAAGTCATTCTTCCTTGGAGCCCGCATCAATACCCATTCTTCAGGAATTTTGAATCCAGGCTTTAGCACTAACGCCTCAGTGTCAGTAAATAACACCGAGTTCTTCTTATCACAGATTTGAGATACACTAATGAGATTATGAACCAGTTTATCAACGTGATAAACTTGATCCAATGTAATCGTCCCATTAGTGACTTCTCCAGTTCCAGTGATATTTCCTCCTTTGTTGCCAGCGAATGATACAAATCCCCTATTACCCCCCTTGAAGTCTGTGAGAAGACTTCTTTCCCCCGTCATATGCCTGGAGCAACCACTGTCGACGAACCACTTGTTGTTTGGACCGGTAGGTATCTCCTGCACATGAAAGAAAAATAGGTTAGTTATCACGGGGAACCCAAGCCATGACTGACTTGGTAATACCATTCTCGTCCACATACTTGAACTCTTTCAAGTACCCATCTCGCCTTTCAGGTGACTTGTGCCTTTGAACTGAAATTTCTGTTGTGGTGGGCCGATGATTTAGATCACTCTTTGCCCTTTGAGTAGGCATTTGTTGTGGTGCTCTAGAATAAGTCTTATTATAATGCATTTCAGACTGTGATCCCTGAGCTTTTACCGGAACATATTGTCTAACAGGAGTATGTGACCTAACTGGAGTGTGTGACCTGCTAGGTGTGGTGCTCCTATAGACTTGTTGAGGTGCTGACCTAGATTGATTAAAGACACGATTTGGTGAATTTGTCCTAACCACTTCTTTTGGTCCAACCTTAACCGGTGTTTGTTTCACAACAGGTTTTGGTGCGGCCTGCACAGTTTTCTCGGTACTCTGAGAACTACTCGTGCTCGCCACACTTGTCGAGGGCTTAACAGGTGTTGGGTTCTCTGTCTTAGGTGTAACATCAGCTTTCCTATTTGGACAGTGAGAAGCAACGTGCCCTTTCTCGTGGCATCTAAAGCAAGACATCTTATCCATGGACTTTTTGGGTTGTCCCTTAGATCTAGGTGTCTCACTGGTGTCTACTTCCTTTGGTACATCTATTGTGTCTGACTCTTCGACCTGGTCAGCCCATGAAATCTTCTGTTTTCCTGCAGGTGTTTCACTGGAGGAAGACACAAATTTCACTTTCTTGACCTTGACGGTTGAGTCAGTCACCTTAGGTGTATTTTCAACTTTAGGTTCAGGTGTAGGTTCAGGTAGGTCCTCTAAAACTACTGACTTGTCAGTTTTCTCCTGAGGCTGAGGCACATAGTTATCATTGAAAGGTGGAGGAATTTCGTGAAAACCTAGACCTACAGGCTTCTTAGACTGTCTTTGGGCATCTAAGACTTTCCCTAGGTTTAGGCTCGAATTCCTAAACTTTTCCAGCTTGCTATTTGCCTCGGCTACCTTAACCTTGGTCTCGGCTAGCTCTATGTCCTTGTCTTTCAGACTTTTAGTCAAGGCTTCTACGTGCTCATACATAAGTTCTATCCTAACACACTGCTCACTCAGTTTGTCTTTTAGAACGATTACATCTTGAGCATCAGCCTTAAGCTTTTCTTTTAAATCTTGTTTTATGTCATTTAGGCTAGCATTTTCTATTTTCAAATTTTCATTTTGAGCAGCTATGGTCTTATGTGAGTCTAAGACTAGATTTAACCTATCGTTAGAACTAACACATAAAGCACATAATTCACGAAATAGAGAATAAGAAAGACTAACCTTTGAGTTGTCAGATTCTACATTGGCCATCTGAGCAGCAAACTCCAGCACGGTTTGATCATTCGCTTTCTCTACCCACATCGGACTGCTTTCCCTTGTGGTCTGCTCATCCTCATCACAACCATTTTCCGTAACTTCAGCCATAAAAGCTCTAGCATTGGACTCCGGATGTGAACTCCAGTCATATGAACCATCTAGCTGTCTGTCAGAAGTGACATTTGAAATTAGACCCGCTAGATTGGCCTGACCGGATGAAGAACTCGGAAGATATCTCTGTTGGGACTGACTTTGGTACTGTCCTTGTTGCTGACTCTGCCCCTGGTATGACTCTACCTTCGGTCTTTGACACTCCCTCGCGAAATGTCCCAATCCCTGACAGTTGTAGCATTTGACCTTGGACTTATCAAATCCTATCCCCTTGTTATTCATCTGGAGATTCCTCCCAGTTCTCTTTATGAATCTCTTAACCCGTTGGGTTACCATGGCCAGTTGCCATTTAAGATCCATCTCCTCTAAGTCATCAGGGTCGACCTGATCGTAATCTTCATCCCAAAGAGCCGGATCATTAATCTTCCCTTGAACGCAATTTCCATATGCGGCTACAAACGAAGCAAGCAGATTCAGATGTTCTTCCGCCGACTTTGCGCTCATCGGCATCTTTGAATAGTTCTGACTTGTAGATGCCTGATTGACTTGAGGTTGCGGTTCTTCCGATCTTCCTAACCCTAAGAACGCGCGATTGATTGAGTCTTCGGACTCTGGTGTCGATGACGTTTCTCCGGTGAAAAACGCTGTAGCACTCTTCTGATCAGCTGTCACTGATGATTTTGATGTCTTTCCAAAATACATAGCCGGATTTTGGACTTGCTCATAATCAGTCTCAGCCTTTATCATTTCGAAGTGATATGCCCTCAACGTTCCCACGATGTCATCCAGTGATTGAGCATAGTACTTATCTTCATTCAGCTTAATCATAGCCACATACATAGCCCATTTGGCTGGTAGGGCATCAAGAAGCTTATTGTTCTTGTCACTGTCCGAGTACTCAATGCCATGACTTTCAAGCTCTGTTATCAGATGATAAAATCGTGTGATAATATCATCCAACTGTTCATCCTTAAGAGCCTTGAAAATTGCAAACTGTTGGGTCAACAGCTCTGTACGCTTTCTACGTACCCGTGGATTACCCTCACACCGTTTCTGAAGAGACTCCCAAAGCTCTTTCGACGTCCTCTGAGTCCGAAATGTGTGCAAGATATCTTGAGGTAACGCCATTCGGATAATAGAGAAAGCTTTGTTTTCGGCTTCAAATAGTTTCTTGTCATCTTCTTTCATCATTTGATATGACAGAACCTTTTGACGGCCTTCTACCTCAGATACTGGTGGAATGTACCCTTCATCAATGCACACCCACATGCGCATGTCGTTGAATCGTACAAAATCCGTGAATCTATCCTTCCACCAGTAGTAATCCTCAACTTTCATCAGCTTAGGTGGTGCATTGGCCTTCCCAACTTCGTGATCCATTTCAAGGAATTTCTGAAGGTTCGACATCTTTTCTGAAAGAATTTGAATTTGAACTTAATTAATTTAATTAGAAACTGATTTAAATTAACTTATTCGAATCTAGAAAGATTCGAAACTAATTAATGTTTAATCTTTTGAAAGTAAATTCGATTAAGTCTTAAAGTTCAAGCAGATTCGAAATAATGTCAGATTCGAACAATCCCACAGATTCGAAGATAGGTCAGATTCGAAGGACTCTTAAACTCGAAGACCCTTAGAATCGAAGGCACAAACAGAATCGAAAATCAGCAGAATCGAAGCTCATACTCGAAACAATAACAAACTCGAAACAAACTCGAAAGAATATAGATTCGAGAACCAATTCGAATGTATGAATAGATTCGAAACTCCACAGACTCGAAACTGACTGAAATTGACTCGATAGGAGCGTATTTTGGTTAGACTCGAAAATTAAGTAAAACCCTAATTACCCCTATAGATTCGAGCGCCGCAAACTCGAAAAACGGCTAACACTTTGATTTTTTTTTGACGTTTTACGGATTAAATCACTATTTTTCAAACGAAAAATAATGATTTCGACCAAAAACGTGAAAAACGACAAAATGTTTCCCGAATATGAATTTGCTAAGCTCAAAAACACGTTTTTGAGAGAAAAACCGTCCAACTAGCGTCAAGAAACCTAGAATGTTTCTGATGAACACGAAGAACACCACGAACACTCCGTAGGCTCTGATACCACTTGTAAGGTCTACCACTGACAGATCTATCTAGACGCGGATCCGTGAACGAGTGCGGAATCCTCGTTTACGGTCAGACGGACAACTCTCAACCAACGGAAACACGGAGACTATTAGACGCTGAACGAACGACACACGAACGATCCTACGTACTAATTCTCTCCGAAATGGGACTCACCTAGCTGATAAACTCGAGATCGCCTATTGCTTAATTCCTCACGAATTCTGCCAAAGGTCTCTTAATCATTCGAGTCTATCCCTAATTATAGACCCTGATTCGAGTCTGTTGTGGGCCAACCTCGAATCTGGTCTAAGGCCTCATTCGAATCTGTCCATCTGACAGATTCGAATCTAACCTATATTCGAATCTAAGGATACATTCGAATCTATCACAGATTCGAATGTCTTCCTTTACATATTCGAATCTAACCAATACACTTAAACACTTAAGTGATGAAACTTATAATATTACCTTATGATTGATTTTATCTTTGAGTTTTATGTTTAAACTTCTTGTAATACATTACATCAAGTTCAAACATACAAACACTGATAAACATCAATCATATATAATATATATATATACCAAACATATGCAAAATCACAATGTAAGACAACTTAGACTGCTATCGTCACACGGGATGTACCAACAGACACCATGTTCATCCTTCTTATTCTTGAAAATCCACTTCGTGCCAATGATTGATTTATCTTTTGGTCGCTCCACCAATCTCCATACCTTCAACCTTTAAAATTGATTCAACTCTTCTTGCATTGTTCTTAAATTCTGACCCGTTATCTGATATGATTGTTTGAACTGAGAGCTGCAACTTGACTTGAATTCTACGGATGAAGTCGATTATTATTTCGGTAGCATCAGATTTGGAACGGAGGAAAAATACCCATGTGTATCTGGAGTAGTCATCGACTATTACCAACACATATCGTTTTTTGTTTATACTCTGTACTCTCATTGGTCCACACAAGTCCATATGAAGCAGTTCCAATGCTCTCGTTGATGAGTGTTCAGTTTTGGACTTGTGGGATGCTCTAACCATCTTTCCTTTTTCACAAGCTGCACACAACTTCTCTTTTTATAACCTGAGAGTTGGTAGCCCTTTGACTAACCCACCTTTGCAAGGTTGGTTAATTCTTTGAAATTCAAGTGAGAAAGGCGACGATGCCATAGCCAAGAAATTTTAGATGTTGCTTTTGACATTAAGCACACATCCTTCTTTAATATGATTGAGGATAAGCCTATTGAGTACATATTAGTTTTCCTGTTCCCTGCAAGGATTTATTTTCCTTCTCCAGATCTTATGCTGCACCGATTTGCTTTAAAGTTGACCTCTAATCCTTTGTCGCAGAGTTGTCCGATGCTGAACAAGTTGTGACCAAGACCGTCAACGTAGAAGATTTTCTGAATTGTTATCTTATCGTACGCAAGACTTCCATATCCTTTGATCGGACATAATTGATCATCCCTGAATTGGATCGTCCCACAAAACTTATCAACAAAGTTAGTGAGGGTTTCTTTCTGTCTGGTCATGTGCTTTGAGCATCCGGAGTCAAGGTACCACACATGATTTAACTATAAGATGAAATAAAACTTGATGTACCCACTTATAATTGGGTACTTTTGACTTTAGTAAATCATGTGGTTTAATATTTGTCCTCTCATTAAATATTTCTTTTATTTTAGGAACCCACTTTTTAAAAGTTCTTTTCGGTATCCGTTTTTGTACAGTTCGATGTGGAATTGTTTTTGAAAGTTGCTGCTTTGGAACCTTTTTCTGTTTAAAAGATGGATCCTTTTTCTTTGGTAGCCATACAAATTTATCAGATTTAGCATGCATTGATTTACTAGAAACAGAATTTAAAGCAATTAAGGTAGTCCGAGAGTATTTAGTACAAGATTTATCAGTAAAATTATTATTACAGACAGATTTTTCAAATTGTCT
This sequence comes from Centrapalus pauciflorus, assembly GCA_020465985.1. NCBI lineage: Eukaryota > Viridiplantae > Streptophyta > Magnoliopsida > Asterales > Asteraceae > Centrapalus > Centrapalus pauciflorus. Next base: position 6,774 of record JAANYP010006123.1, read on the forward strand.
AATCAATCTGTAGCAACATTTTCTTTGACTCTCCACTCTTGTTTTATACACTTGTTTTTCTTTTCTTTCTGCTTCTTTCTCCATTCTTGCTTCCGAGAACCTTTCACAATATTATCTGACATACAAGAAACACGAGAAATAGTCATTTTAGAAACATGTTTCTTCTGTAAAAGTTTATTACCTTTTGAATTTTGGACCTTCTTTGCAATAGAGTCCCTTGTGGAAGATGATTTACCTTTTTCATAAGTAGGAGTTACAAAATTAACTTTTGTTTTCTCCTTTTTCAGTGTTAAATTTGGTGAATGTTCTGATGAATCCTTTGACTTTGTAGATATTCTTTTCAGAATTCTAACTGGTTCTTTAGGATCATCAGGTTGTTTGTTGTGTAAAGGTTTTACAAACTCATCTATGTTAATAAACATTTCTTCCAAAGAGTTAAAATCCGAGTTCATATACAGATCAAAATCTTTTTCAGAATTAATAGAATCAAGTTGAATTGAAGGTGGTTGATCTAATTTTGATTTGTTTTCAGGCTGTTGTTGCAACTTTTGTTCCAAAGATTTAAGTTCATCCTTAAGATTTTGATTTTCTGTCTCAAAAGTGTTTATTTTCAATTCAAGATCAGAGTTCATCTTTTCAAGAATTGAAGTTGGTAAATATAGCTTTTGAAAATGAGTAGTATTTTCAGATAAATCCTTATCAGAATATGTCTGAATATACTCCTCATTGATGCAAGAATTTTTATTAGATTCATTTATTCTGTTATAATCAATAGAATTTTGCATTTTACAGATCTTAGCCTTTTTGAATCTTCACTTCATTCTATCTCATCTGATGCTTTCATAAATGTCATTTGTAATCCTAAATTCATGTATCTGACATCATATAAAGTAGGTGAATTTGAAATAGCCTTTTTTAGATATTTAGGATTATTCCAACCTATACCAGATTTAGAATTATAGAATTCAGTATCTTTAGGTTGATTTAAATATATTGTTTGATCTGTTTGACCTCGTTTGATAAACTCATCTTCCAATGTTTTTATTTTCTCGTAAAGTTTTGTTCTTTTTTCAAAAATGGCATGATATTTTACAGAATAACTTGAAGCTTCTAATTCAGCAAAATTCACTTTTTCTTTTAAGTCAGATATATTGTTATTCAGTTCTTGGATTTTACATTGAAGATCATTTGTTTTATCTTGTAAATCTGATACAGCTCGTAGTGCTAATGCCTTATCCTTGGAAAAATCCAACACTAACGCATGTTCTTGATTTAGCTTGTTTTCCAAGGAATGAGCATTTTTCTTTTCGGCTTTTAAAGATTTTTCAAATTTCTTTAGCATGAAATTCATTTGCATTAGTTTTTGTTCAAGCATACAGGAGTCATCATTTTCTGATTCAAAGTTAGAATGTACCTCAGGTGTCTCTGAACTCTCTGATTTGTCTGAATTTGATTCATCACTTTCTCTATCTTTGCTGCAACCAGCATCTCATGTTGTCATCATTGCTATTTCTTCAGTCAATTCCGCATCAGACTCTTCATTCTCTTCATCCGTCAACCCTACCTATACTCAATCTTCTGCAATCATTGCTGACTCACTCAGTTCTGATTCGTTAAAGACCTCTGACTTTAAGCAGATATGTGCATCTTCATCTAAGATATCTTCATCCTCAGATAGTTGCAGTCAATGATCATCCTCAGCCATTAGAGCTTTGCCAGCTTCTTTTTCTTTTGCTAGAAGAATAATGCAACTCGAATTGGTCTTCTATACAACTCGAATCAAAAGTGATTCAACTCGATTCACACAACAGTCAACTCGGATAAAAAAATGAGTCAACTCGAATCAAATATCAATAAATTCTAATGATATATCAATAGACTCGAAAGAATGTGTAGGCTCGAATTAAGATTGAAAAATTCACACTTGTTTTCCAAAACTTGATTAAAACTTGTTTCCAACTCGATATGAGTATATATAAACTTGATTGGAACTTCAAGTAGACTCGAATGAAGATTCTAGTCAACTCGAATAAGCTTCAAGTCGACTCGAATAAGCTTCAAGTCAACTTAAAAGAAGTTTCAGTGAACAACTCGATTGAACCTAATTTTCAACTCGATTATCTCTTTGTGCAACTCGATTATAACTTGTTGTCAACTCAATTGCAACAAGAACACAGTTATATTCGAGTTTTCAGAGTTTTTCAAAATTTTGAAGTATGGAATCCAATTAAAGTACTAAAAATGCTTCAATTGATTCCTCCTTGGTATCGAAGGTGAGGTTTTAAATTTTAAACACCTTTTCTGAAGGAGATTAGTCTAGAATCAGATTCAACCCTTGTTTTTCACTTGAACAACGATGAACATATGGGTTTTTCAAATTTTCTGAAAATTAACTGAATCTTTTGTGATTTGAATTAAAGTTCAAGATTATGATCAATCTGATCGTGTTGTAAAGACCTTCCTTCGATCTAAGAATCAACAACAAAGATCAACAGAATCAAAACCCTAGATTATTTTTCAATTTCCTAAAAAAATGAATAAAACAGTGAAATTCTATCAATATTTTCAATCAAAAATCATCCCTAAAGCTCTGATACCAATTGTAATTCCTATATTTTCAATCAACAATTAAGCACAAACAATTAAGAACAATACTAGATATACTAACAGAATGATTTGATTAACATCACAAGATTACAGAGATGAAAATGTGAGAATACGACACTTTAGCCCTAGAATGCTTTCCAAGATTTCCATGCAAAATTACAATTGAAATTGTCAGATCTACTTTTTACAAAGTCAAAATACCTATTTATATTTAATTATAACTTTTACCTATTTACACTTAATATCCTAGACTTATTTATTTCATCAACAAAAATAAGTTCCAACACATAACTAATTCAAAACTTAACGAAATAAGTTGAATCTTGTTTCAAAAGTTAGATCTATGTCTTAACTAAATATCTAGAGGTTTTCATAAATTAATATGGAGTTTTGAACCCCCAAATACTATTTGGGAACCCGAAAGTTTAACAGCTCAAAAATGGCCAACATAGGGTTTTCAACGAGCCTTTTCCCTAACCTAAACACCTCGAAAAATGGTCAATCTTAACTCGGAAATTTCTTAGTAAAAAGTAGTTGTATGACTATGAATATCAAAGTCCAAATCATTTTGGAGCTTGGTAAAAAACAGCCACAAAGGAGGCCGAAAAACATTTAAAAAGCTGGAAATTTATATATATATATATATATATATATATATATAATCAGGTTCATCAGCGTACCTATGAGATTCCAGCGTACCAAACGTACCTTAATGTGAATGATCATTCACATGTATATTTTTTAATAAACATGTATAAGACACATTATAAAACCTTTTTCAAAAGGAGCAACATCATAAATCTTGTGAATGGTAAAAAAAGATCATGTGAATGGTCATTCACACCATTCACATTCACATGGATGACCATTCACATAAATATGCATTGAGCATTCACATAATTTTTAAGGATACAGAAAGTGTGAATCTCTGTGAAATTCATATATCATGTGTATAACATTAAATTGAACATGGTTATGTGAAAAAAAAATTTTAAAAAGTTTTTTAAGGTTGGTACCTTCGGGTGCACTTGATTTCGAGAGGTACTTATTTGAACCTGACTCTCTCTCTCTCTCTCTCTCTCTCTGTATATATATATATATATATATATATATATATATATATATATATATATATATATATATATAAACTTGACGTTTTTAAGTGGGTTTTATTTATGAACTTGTTAATTTGGGTGATTTAAAACATAAAAACCCTTATGCATGTATATTATCATATATATGAGAGTTATTAAGTCCCTCATATCATTTAGGACTCGGTTGAACACACCCGGTTTCATCACTCGTCAACAACGAAATCTACGATTTTACGCTCATATTTGCTATCACATTTACGTTTAGTCTTCATAGCGCCTATTTTCACACTGTTATGTTTTGGGGTAGAAAGACATGCTACATTTTCATATGGACACATAATCTGCTTTATTTATATTATGTGTAACACATGTGATTTTATCATGCCCTTAGATCATGGACCGTTAATTACATTTATGTAAGCGTGAATATCATATGGATAGATCTATCGGAATTAATGTCCCCCACCCGGGTTGGTCGCGCCAACTGTTAACGGGTGCGTATATATTTAACATTATAGTATTATAGCGGGAAATACTACACAGGGCAAAATCATAATTAAGTTTCGGTTGCATGATGGTTATTCGTAATACATAACATGGAATTTATGCTTTATAAATTCAAACCCAATTGTTGTTGTCCATACAAGTCATCTTTTCATGTAAACCTATGAACTACAATTTTGTTGACGTATTTTAGCATATAGTTTCAGGTAATTAAGGCTCGTGCACTGCATCGGAAGCATTCCAAGGCTTCCGTTCATTTTGGAGTCGCATCATTTTCAAAACCCGGAGATTTAGGATGCTTGATGTATGCCATGACAAGTACAAGGCCGGATATTGCTTTTGCCGTGGGGAAATTGAGTAGGTATACTAGTAATCCTAATACTCATCATTGGTAAGCAATTAAGAGGGTACTTAAGTATTTAATGGGAACTAAGAATTATAGTTTGTCTTACGTTGGATTTCCTTCGATAATAGAAGGATATTCAGATGCGAGTTGGATAACCAATGCAGAAGATCATTCTTCCACAAGTAGTTGGGTATTTTTACTTGCGAGAGGCGCCATCTTGTGGGCTTCTAAGAAGCAATCTTGTATTACCAACTCGACAATGGAATCTGAATTTGTAGCATTAGCCGTTATGGGTAAAGAAGTTGAATGGCTAAGGAATTTAATTTATGAGATTCCATCGTTGTCTAAACCAATTTTGCCTATTTGTATTCATTGTGATAGTCTTGCCACTTTGGCTAAGGCATATAGCCAAGTGTATAATGGCAAGTCGAGGCATTTGGGTGTTAGACACATCATGGTTCGTGAGCTTATTATGAATGGAGTAATTTCGGTCGATTTTGTGAGATCTCAACAAAATATGGTTGATCACTTGACGAAAAGATTGGCAAGAGACTTAGTGCACAAGTCTTCTATATGGATGGGATTGAAGTCTTTTTAATCTTATGTGTTAAGATACCGACTTCCCTTTTAGGATAAAGCTAAAAGTTGAATTCAATGTGGAAAGATTACACTTTAAGATTGGAGCACATGTTTATTATGGTCATCCCAAGGGATGTGCTCGGTACTGCATGTTAAAGGGGTTGATTCTTTTGAGAAAATGCATGTGCAGGTGAATGATGGAAAAGAGTCACCTATATGAATAAGTGTAGGTCCCAAAAGGTTTCCCAAGTGTATAGTTCTATGTTGTAGAGGGGGGGTGAATACAACTATTTAAAAAATTTAACAATCTTTTCTCAATGTTTGTGTATATTATTAACAAGTGTTAATTACAAACAAGCTTGACTGCGGAAAGGTTCAAGCTGAGATGACAGATAAAACAGTTGTTCAACTAATCTAAGACACACTCAGACTAGATAAATTGACTACACTCACTTAGATGCACTCACTGATTTTACAAGACTCAGATGGACAGCTTAAACAAAGACTAGTTAGACACACTCTACTGTTTTATTTAAGCAGACTTGCATGCATGGAATAACACACTTCAATGCACGTTCTGATTTCACACTCTTGGCTTAATTCTCACAATCCTTAGAAGCTTTCTTTTATACTCAAAAGGAGAATCTCAGTGAAGCTTCTTCATTGGACAGATGAGATAGTGGAAAGTCTTTCCAAAAAGACAATACACCTTTCTGCACGTTCTGATAAAGCACATTTGTCTTCACATGGCAGAATCTTTGTCTTTTCCTTTTTGTCACTGTTGCATAAGGCTTTGACTAAAATAGGAATGTGAACTTTGCATCTTTCTTCTTTTGTTAAGGCCATATTGATATAAAAAAAGGTCTGTCACCCTTTTGAGATATATGTTTGTCTTCATGTAAACAGAACAGCGTGGGCAGTCTGTGCAGTTCTCTTTTCCACTTGTAAACTGATCTTGTAGCCAAAAACATTACATGAGGACTTGGAAACATATTCCATAAAGTGTTTAACCTGTTCACAAAGAACAGACCACTTGTAAACTGTCCAAGCTGCTCATCAGAGTAGAGCAGCGTAGACAGTTTATGTCCAGCCTGTTTAGCAGATAGAACAGATTGGACAAACTGCCTTTGTTGCAACGAATGTAACAGGGTAAACAGCTTTGGGCTGATTTTGCAAATCACTTTTCAGGTTTCAATAAGGCATAAACAGACCTTAAATTATACCATCAAGTGCATCAAACAGGTTTGATTCAAAATCTCCCCCTAAGATGTAGAGCAGGTTTGACTTAGGCCTCTTTGTGCCTAACAATCTCCCCCTATATGCAATAATCAGTCTGAGCTGATTTAATCAATAATCACTATACATTTTACAATACATCTTGCTGAAATGGAATTACAACATTTAAGTAAAGTAAAAGGTCAGTTTATATATATTGATTTTGATTACATAAACAACACATGTTTTTACAATAGTACAACTAATGTACTAGTGTATATTACAACTAATGTAAATAAGAAAAGTTACAACAGATGTAACTAAGTACAAGTAATGTACAAAAGATATCAACAATTTGGACTGTTGATGTTGGGAGCAGATAATGGCAAGCCTGTCCAACAGATGGTCAGCTTCCATTCTTCATCTACTCAGATAGTAGATGGACTTTAATGCATTGGTGGTGGCAGTACTTCTTCGAACATTCTTTCAAGTTCATCCCTTGTTTCCTCCAGATCCTGAATTTCAACTCTGAGAAACATAAAGTTGGGATCTTGAAGTTCTCCTCTTTCATAAAAGCCTCTGAGCTGGTCCAAGACAGCTGCTCTCCACTTGTTGGACTGCCTGAAGGAGTTTGCAAGTCTGAAGGCTGCAAGCTGTTTCAGATCCACTTTGTATAGATCTGAAGCTCTCTGAAAGTATTTCTTTTGTGTAAGGGGATCTACAAAAAATGCCCCCAACTCAGGCTCTTCAATCACTTTTCCTTCTTCAAACTCTACTCCTCTGGGCAGGCTGTAGTCAACTCCTTTGATTTCAACAGCATAATCACCTTGTTCAATCAAGATGAGGAGTTCCTCCAGCTCAGAATCCTTTCTGGTCCTCTTGGCCTTTATCTTTGGGTAAGTCACAGAGACACCCTCACTTACTTCTTTTAGGATCAGGCCAAGATCTTTCACTCTCTCCATCAGCTTCTTAACATATGCCGTGATAGTCTTAGCCATTTCAGACTTGGACTGGCTCAGGGTAACTGCCAGCTCAACCCATTCCCTGTACCCCATTTGTGTAACATCAGTGTAGTCATAAGTTTCCAGTTCTGGGCCTGTTGCACCCATTCTGGTTATTTGCAATTTCCACTGTTTGTCTTTTCTTGATATGGGGACATCTTTGACAATTGCTTCCTTGGCTAGCCTTCTTTCAGCAACATCATGGAATTTTTTCTTTGCCAAGTTGTCAAAGTGGAACTGGGCTCTTGCAGAGGATGCTTGCTTGGTTTTGGTCACTAAGACTTGAGCACCCTTTTCTTGTTCACCTTCCTTTTCACCAGCTGATTCTCTAGCAGCTTTGAGCAGTTTTCTTTACACATCCAAAGAAGGCATATTGGTTTTGCTTGCCTCTTTGAATGCAAGAGATATCGCAGCTTTGGCAGAGGCTTCTTCTTTTCTCAGTATTTCCACGGCTTTGAGCTGTTCATCTCTGAGCTCATAGTATTTTTCCATAGAGACACCCATTTCTTTAGCCATTGCTCTGTCAAACTTCAGCTCTGCTGCTTTCTGGTGATCAGGGTAAAAAACTGCTTTTTCTTTTCCTTTAGCTGTTGTAGTGGTAACAGCTTTAGGAATATCCTCCTCCTCTTTTTCTTCTTCCTCCAGAATTAGATGCCTCCTTCTGCTGCTTGACCTGTCCTCAGGAATGAATTCCTCCCCCTTAGATTGTGCAGGGTTTAGAGATCCAGCCTGAGTAGGCTGAGCAGCTTCAGGTTGATGAGAGGCACCTTCAACTGGAACTGTACCTGTTTCTAATGCACATGCTGTTTGACCAGTAGATGTTGATTTCTCCTTAGGAGAAGAAGTTTTCTCTCCCTTAGACTTAGTCTTCGAGGCAGACAACTTATCCCCCTTTGAAGGAGATGGACCAGCACCTTCAACAACTGGTCTGCCTGAAGAAACAAATTCAGCAGGCTTTGCAGCAGTTTTGGCAGCAGGTTTGGGACCAACCAGCTGTGCACTAAGAAAGCCAGGTTTTCCTTCACCTCTACTAGTTGGGAAAGACAGGTTTGAAGAGAGGATGACTGGGAATCAGCAATAGAGGTCAGCTTAATGATATGGTCTCTATCTGAAGCTGTGAATAGCAGACTTTGAAGTTGTGCAAGATGTAACTCAAGAGAGTCCTACACATCAGCAAGGTTTGCCGACACAGAATTTGATAGAGAAACAATTAAAGTGTTCAGGCTGGCCAGTGTATCAGGAAGGGTAGAGTGGCAAGTAGTGAGGAGAGTGGACAGCTGTTGGGATATGGCTGTCATAGAGGACACAGAGTCCTGTTGGTGTGAAAGAATTGAGGAGAGGGTAGTGGAGACACTTTGCAGCTGTGCAGTAAGTGCAAGCAGCTGTGAGGAGTTGTCAGTTTGAGGAGTGGATGGGAAGGAATTCTTGAACACATCAAAGAATCCTTTGAGCTGTTCAGACACAGAGTCTGAAATGAGAGAGGGTAGAGAAGACATTGAGTTTTTTAAAGAACCAACTTTGTTGGTCAGCAAGGAAAGCTGATCCTTCAAAGGCAGATCTTTAGGGCATGGAGGTGTATGGGTAGACTGTTTGGATTGTGTGGAGGGTTATGAAGATGATGAGGCAGGTGTTTGGGGATGTGATGGAGAAGGAGAAGGTACTTTGGAAAGAAGCTACATAGCCTGGGCAAAAGTAATGTGGCCCAGCTTGGAGGGGTCGATAGGTCCTTCAGCAGTGGATGTAGTTGCATCATCAGGAGAGGGGGTAGAGGTTGGTAGCCTTTCAGATGCTGCTTGTGTTGCAGCACCTTCATTAAAGCCAGGGGTTGTTCCCTCTGCAGCACATTGGTTTAAAGGTACCCCATCATTGGGAGATGGGATTTGCATTTCAACATCAGCAGTGGTGAAACCTGCTGACGGAGTTTGCATATGAGGAGCAGCCTCACCAAAGGGATGTTCTGTTCCCTGTGGTTTATCAACTTTGGTGGTTGGTCCTTCAACAACTGTTGGGTGTACAACAGATGTATCATGAGGAGCAGAGACTGGAGGCTGTGCTACTGGATGGTCTAATCCAGCAGTGTGGGCACCTTGTGCAGACCCAGGGTGTGAAGAAGTATGAGGTGGGGACTGTGTGGACGCAGTATGGAGTGGAGAGAACTCATGTCTTTCAATATTCGCAGCCTGTTGGGAGGCTGGAATAGTGGATGTGGCTGTCTCCTTATGTACAACTGGCTCCTGTTGAGAGGAACCAGAGGGTTTAGGCTAACTTTGGGTGGACTCTTTTTGGAGTGAAGCAGGCTCCAAATGTGTTGAACCTTCTCCCAAAATAGGAGAGGCAGCAGGGTGTGCTTCTTTTTCAACTGAACCTTGTTGAGAGGGAACAGAGGGGCTGGTTTTGGTTGATTTAGCTGTTGGTTTCTTTTTGGCAATGGATTTGCGTTGGTATGATCTGAGAGATGAGGTGGGTGATTATGGGGAAGTGATGAGAGGTTCTGACTGGACTGGTTTGGAGACTGGGTCAGAAACAGGTGGGTTGGCAGGTTCCATAGTCTCAGGTGCCATAGAGGCACCAGCCACAGAGGCTTCAGGTACAACAAATGAACTAGGGTGAGAAGCCTGCTCCCCCTCAGCCATAGAGGCTGAGGGTGCAGACTTAGACTTGGCTGTTTTGGCCTTCTTGTGGACAGGCCCAGCTTCAGTTGTTTCTAGGGTCCTCTTAACAAACTAGACCCTGGCTTTGGATTTTCTTTTGGGAGCAGCTTCTGGATCCACCCTCACATCAGAGGGTCCTTCCATCAATCCTAGCAACCTCCTCATTGGAGTAGGTAGAGGAGGCTCATTTGGGAGAACCGGAGTGTAGAAAACTCTATTTCCAATAAAAGGAAATGCAGCAGTACGAAGTAAAGGCTGAGAGTTGTACAGATGCTCACCACAAACGTGCTTGAAGATGAGGCTCAAAAATCTGGGATAACGAACAGCAGCTGGACGTGTTTCCTGCTGCACCAGATTCCTCAAACTCATGAAAATCCATCTGGCCATGTTGATTGTAGTCCCATCCACAAGCTGTAGGACTATAGGAATCTCATCACGGCTTAGTTGGTCAAAGGAACCAACCTTACTGCTGAAGCACATCACCACAGAGGCAAATAGAAAACTGTAGGTTGGAGACAAATCCTTCCTAAACAGTGTGGCCCCAACTTTGGGTTCTGCTACACCACAGAAGCATAGCAGATTGCCCATCTGGTCATTTTCAGCCTGGGGCTGATCATAGGGTTCAGAAACTGGAAGATGAAGCACCTCTCTGATTAGACGAGTAGTAATCTCAATGGTCTGAGTTCCATTGACTATTATTCCTCTGATGACTTTGGTATCTGGGTTGTAGGCACAGGTGTACCAGAACTCATATACCATCTCCTGGTACATGACACCAGGAGTGGCAGTCATGGCATAGTTCAGAGGATGAACTTTCAGAAACTCCACCATTTCTTCGTATCCTTTCCCCACATAGTTTTTGGGGATGGTTAGGTTTGCAAGGTAGTTGGTAGGTTTCAGAGTTAACATTGTGGTGACAGATGAATGTTTTTGAACATGAGCACCAACAAATACTGGTAGAAAGGGGTTGTTGCGGTGAGCCATTTGGAAAGTAGTGAGAGTAGTCGAAGCACAGGACACTTAGTCGAGGGTTAGGGTTCTTAGGAAGTTATGGAAGTAGTGAGGAAGACGAAGATGAAACAGTAGGGGGTATTTATAGGATTTGAATGTGAGTATGTATGAGAGAGAAACATTTGGGCGGTTGATTTGAAATATTCGTTAACGGAAAACGGAACGGTTGTCCATGTCAGAATGGTTGTCAGACCACTTGAGCCCTTTTTGATCACTAACACACGTTAACCCACATTATCCGCAGTAATTAAGTTAAATAAAAACAAAAACTAAGTAACTTAATTATGAAGAAAGGTAATTAAAGTTTATGGTCTAAGCTGTTGCTCAAACCTGTGATGAGTAGGGTCATCACAAGCTGTTCACTTTTTAAACTGTTCCTTCAACCTGTTCAGCTATGTAAGAGCAGGTTGTGTTCAATAGCTGATCAGGTTACAAGACAATGTCTTGTATGACATATTGAGAGAGTGAGCAGGGTGTAGGTTTGATAATCAGATCAGGCTTGACATATAAGCTATTAAAGTCAAACCTGTTATATGCTCAACTTGTTCAGGTTTTGCAGAAAATGGCTAAGTATAGAACATGCATAGCCTATTCTGTCTAAGCTGTTCTACGAAACTTGAGCAGTGTGAGACATATAATAACTTAGAACATTTTGGACACTTAGTCACTTTTGTTTAACATGCCCATCTTGCTTACCAGATAATTAAACCTGTTTTCATCAAGAGGTTTGGTGAAAATGTCTGCAAGCTGTTCATCTGTGGAAATAAAACTTACCTCCACATTACCTTTCTGGATATGATCTCTTATGAAGTGATGTCTGACCTCAATATGATTTGTTCTTGAGTGAAACACTAGATTGTTGGAGATAGCTATAGCACTGGTATTGTCACACAGAATATGAGTTTTCCTATATACAAGTCCATAGTCTTCAAGCTGATGCTGCATCCACAGAATCTGCCCACAGCAGCTTCCAGCAGCAATGTAATCAGCTTCAGCAGTAGAAGTAGAAGGAGTTGACATCCACCTGTTGTGCTTTTCCTATCTAGCCTGCAACCTGCAAAATCAGAATCTGAATAACCTGTTAGCTCAAGGCTAGAGTCTTTGGGATACCAAAGACCCAAACCTGGTGTACCCTTGAGGTATCGGAAGATTCTTTTCACATCAGCTAGATGTGATTCTTTAGGATCAGCTTGAAACCTAGCACATAAACAAGTAGCAAACATAATATCAGGTCTACTAGCAGTTAAATACAGCAAGCTCCCAATCATGTCTCTGTAAGCTGTTACTGAAATAGCTTTGCCACTGGCATCTGCATCCAACTTTACATTGGTTGCCATTGGGGTTTTGATAGGAGAACTTTGATCAAATTTAAACTTTTTCAAAAGATCTAAAGTATACTTTCTTTGATTTATAAAAATTCCATTTGAGGTTTGTTTAACCTGCATTCCTAGAAAGAAAGTTAGTTCTCCCATCATACTCATTTCATACTTAGATTTCATGAGTAGTGAAAAATTATTGCATAACTGCTCATTTGTAGAACCAAATATCATGTCATCCACATATATTTGAACAAGCATAATATCAGACTTCACCTTCTTTATGAACAATGTGGTATCCACTTTACCTCTGGAATAACCATTGCTCATAAGGAAATCAGTAAGAGTTTTATACCAGGCTCTAGGGGCTTGTTTTAGACCATAGAGTGCTTTGTCCAACTTATAGACAAAACCTGGATGATGTTCATTTTCAAAACCTCGAGGCTGCTTGACATAGACTTCTTCTTACAGCTTACCATTCAAAATTGAACTCTTCACATCCATTTGAAATACCTTCATGCTCTTATGAGCAGTGTACGCTAGAAACAAACGAATTGCCTCTAACCTGGCCACAGGAGCAAATGTTGCATCATAATCTATACCTTCCTCCTGTCTATAGCCTTGAGCAACCAGTCTTGCCTTATTTCTAATGACATGACCTTGCTCATACATCTTGTTCCTGTAAACCCATTTGGTGCCAATTATAGTTTTACCTTTAGGAGCAGGGACCAGCTTCCATACCTTGTTTCTCTCAAACTGATTGAGATCCTCTTGCATGGCAGTGATCCAATTGGCATCTTTAAGTGCTTCATCCACTTTCTTTGGCTCCATAAGGGACACAAAGCTAGAGAACATACAAAAGTTCCCTAAGCTGTCCCATCTTGTTTGCACCCCTTTGTTGATGTCACAAATTATTTGATCATTGGGGTGACACCCGATCCACTTAGGATCTTGTTTCAATGAGGATTTTCCTAAGTTGTTTTCATCTTCAACAGGTCCTGTTTAGCAGCTCTCAAGATTTTCAGACATACTGATATCTTGAGCCTATTCACTTGTTGAGCATGACTCTCCATTTTTGAACATATCAGCAGAGGATCCAGGAAAATCAGCATTGATTGGTTCAGGACATGAAGTTGTAGTTAAGTCAGTACACTTATTCACACAGGATGTATCAACATAATCATCATCATGCCCATCATGGTTAGCAGGTTCCACTCCGGATGTAGTGGAAGCTTTTGAGTCCTTCTCTTCACTGTTGGAATGCATGAGATCATCAAAGCTGAATTCTCCTGAAACTGATTCAGGAACATCTTTGGTGGAGGCGCTCCTGGACTCTTCAAAGGTGACATTGATAGATTCATCTATCACCTTTCTTTTGTTGTTGTATACTCTGTAGGCTTTGGAGATAGTAGAGTATCCACCAAACACACCTTCATCAGCTTTAAGTTCAAACTTTGCCAGTTGGTCCCTTTGATTCAAAATGAAGCAGGGACATCCAAACACATGGAAGTAGCTAATATTTGGCCTCCTCCCTTTGAGCAGCTCATAGGGAGTCTTGTTTAACCTTTTCACCACTAAGGATCTATTTTGGGTGACGCAGGCAGTGTTAACAGCTTCAGCCCAGAATGATGAAGGTAAACCAGATGCACACAGCATGGTTCTAGCAGCTTCAATGAGGGTTCTGTTTGTCATTTCAGCAACTCCATTTTGTTGTGGAGTTCTTACTTCTGAAACGTTTTGTGAGATCCCTCTTTCTTCACAGATTCCTCAAGAGTACTGTTTTTGAATTCAGTACCATGATCACTTCTAAGCTGCTTTACTTGAGTAGAGTTTAGCATTTCCATCTTCTTGATAAATCCAATAATTTCTCTAGTAGCCTCTCCTTTGCTTTTCAGGAAGATCACCCATGTAAACCTGGAGAACTCATCAATCATTACTAGAGTGTATCTTCTTCCTCCTAGACTTGGGACACTGACTGGTCCAAACAAGTCCATGTGGATTAAGAAGAGAGGAGTATCAATAGAAAAATTATGCTTGGATTTAAAAAGATGATTCTCTTCTTGCCTTTTTCACAAGCTGTGCAGAGTTTATCCTTAACAAAAGTTATAGAAGGCAAACCTGTTACCAACGATTTTCTTACAGAGTTTTTTGATATTCTTGAAGTTCAGGTGCGACAACCTTTTGTGCCATAACCATTTAAGGTCTGCATTGGTTCTTGTGAGAAAGCAGGTGTCAGTTGTGGGATCAGCAGATTTCATGTCCACAACATATACACCTTTCTTTCGTTGAGCACACAACACAACTTTGCCTTGGGGATCCAATATGTAACCCAGGTGCTCATAAAAGTTAACCTTGTAGACAGCATCACACAGTTGACTTATGCTAACAAGATTATGTTTTAGCCCAACCACATAGGCTACCCTTTTGAACACTGCAACACCAGCTTGAAGAGTTCCATATCCTTCTGTGGATCCCTGTACATTGTCACTAAAGGTGACTTTTGGCCCTTTTTCAGGCCTGAGATCACTCAGCAGGTCCTTGCAACCTGTCATGTGTCCTGAGCAGCCACTGTCCAAGTACCAAACCTGGGATGGTTGTTTGTCCTGCAGAGTGTCAAAAGGAAAATATTAGTTACTTTTAGGGGAACTCATCATAGGGATGAGTTCCCCTACTTCATCAAGGTTTATTGATGGGCTAGTGATTTCCACACTAATATTTCCTATCTGAATGGTATCATTCTGGATACCACTTTCATTGACTAAGTTACTTCCAACACTGCTTGTTTTAGCAATGGTGGAACTAGTAGAGTCAACAGGCCTCATGACCTCAGTTTCAGGACAGTCTTTGGCCATGTGTGTCTTCTTCCCACATTTATAGCATTTTCTCTTTTTAGCCTTTTTGGAAGAAGAACTTTCAGAAACATATTCTGAATTGTTTTTGTTAATTCTGTCAGCAGGTTTAGAAAACTTATTACTATGCTTAGATGAATCAACAGTTTGGGTGGAAGGCTCAATAGCAACAGCTTTGCCTGTTTCTTCTTTCCTCTTTTTGGGAGGACAAATGTCAAATACAGGAAGCTTGATTGGTTTTTGACCTTCCACAGTTTTGGGAAACTTATTCCCAGATTTATCAGGTTGAGCAATGGCATTGCCTTTGCCCTTACTGAGATGTGATTGATGTTGCCTATCACATAATCACTGCTTCTGGTTTTGAAAGACTTATTTTCATTTATAACCAGTTTTCCACTTTGATTTAAAAACTTATTTGAAACCACAACAGATTTTCTTTCAACATGAGACTTACCCTTGTTGAAAGCAGGCTGCTTACCTTTTGAAAACTTATTTTCAAAATGTTTAGCATCAAAAGGATTAACATGTCTCTTACCATCAGCTTTGGACCCAGAGCCTGTTTTGTCAACAGGTTTAGGGTCCACGGCTGCAGTTTGAGAATGTTTTCCTTTCTTCTACTTGTGTGAATCAGCAGAGCACTTAGTAGGCTGATTTGATGGTGAACACATTCCATCACCAGCTTTGGGGGCTTTTTCACACAAGCTGTCAGTATTTTTTAGGCCTGACAATCCTGTTTGTTGAGACTAGCTTTCCATTTACTTTTTGGATGAAAGTGCTGGGAATCTCACCAAGAGTGGATAAGTCATCTTTCAGATTGATAATCTCAACAATAGAAGATGCTTTGTCAAGATCCCCTCCAAGATAGGCTTGGATTTGTGCAGGGATCTGTTGACTGATACTATGGCTGACTTTTTGTGCATATTGGCACCAAGAGTCAACTATCTTTTGAAGCTTTGCATGTTTTACATCTGTCTCTCTCTCTTTTCTTCCAGTAAAATGGAGTTGATGTGTTTTAGTTCACCAAGCTCAGTTTCCAACTTATGGAAGTTGTCCAGTTTACAGGATTTTGTGTCAAGATCATTTTTAAGCCTAGAAATTTCAGACAGTAAAACATTTTGCTTCTCAACAGCAGCTTTTAAATCAACAAGCATATATTCAAACATTTTTACTTTTTCTTCAGAACTGCAAGCCATAAAGTTTTGTACCTTGTACATCATTGTGGGGTTCCAGTTCTCTAAGCTGCTGAAGGCTCCAGCTTCAGCCAAATCCTGTTTGAAGTTGCTTGTTGATGGGACGTCAGTGTTGGCCATCAGACAGTTGTTGTCTTCCTCATCTGAGGATGAGTCAGACTCCACCCAATCACATGTCTCAGCCATGAGTCCCTTTTGCTTGTTGGAACCCAGTGAGTTTTCCAACTTTTTTAGCTTAGCCACGGCCATAAGGTACTTAGCCCTGTAGCCATCGTCCCTGTTAGTCTTGAATGGTTTGGATGACTGACCAACAGCTTTTGACACACAGTCAACAGCTATATGACTAGTCTTGCCACATTTGAAGCACTTAGCCTTAGATTTATCAAATGCCTTCTTTTTGACAGCATTTGAGTTCCCCTGCAGCATTTTTCTTCCAAACCTTTTCTTGTTGAACTTTTTTGACAAGCATTGCAACCATTTGCTCATCATCAAGTTTAGCAAGATCTGCACTGTCTTCCTCATTAGACATTTCCTCTCTTTCATCATCAACCTGTTGATCAGGTTGAGTGAACACGTCACATACCTGCCCAACAGGTTGTCTCACGCTGGCCACTAAGGCAGCACCTCGCTTGGACATTTCCAAGGCATTTCTCTTCTGCTGCCTTGACTGTTCATCATTTAGTAAGGATCCATATAAGTTTACAAGATCCATACCTTTGATGGTACCTGAATTTCTCAAGATGGTAGAAAAGTAGTTCCACTCTTCAGGCAAGATGTCCAATAACTTGTTCACCAGAGTCAGGTTGTCCTTTGTGATCCCAACAGCTTTGAGATCATTAACAAGAGCAGTATACCTGGTGTAGGTTTCTGTGAGTGACTCCTTTGGTTTTGAAAAGAAGAGTTCATACTGTCTAACAAGATTGTTAATCCTGTTATCCAGTGTGATTGTGGGACCATCATAGACGGTACACAAAGTATCCCACATCTCCTTTGCAGTCTTCATCTTTTCAACCTGTTTGAACACGTCATCAACAGGAGTAATGGTAGTAACAGAAGTTGGCACATAGGGACCTTCCATTACTATCTCTGGTAGTTGTACATCCAGATTCTCTAAATAGAGCAACATTCTGCACTTCCAACCAGAGAAGTTCTGATGATTAAACTTGGGGGGTTTTGCCATTGACCCATTGTCATAGTAGGAGGAGGAACTTGCAGCACTGTTGTCCATGGGAAAGTAGGGAGAATGAGAGATCTAGAGTTGACACACACTCAAACACGCTCTGATACCAGTTGTAGGTCCCAAAAGGTTTCCCAAGTGTATAGTTCTAAGCTGTAGAGGGGGGGCGAATACAGCTATTTAAAGAACTTAACAATCTTTTCTCAATGTTTGTGTATATTATTAACAAGTGTTAGTTACAAACAAGCTTGACTGCGGAAAGGTTCAAGCTGATATGACAGATACAACAGTTGTTCAACTAATCTAAGATACACTCAGACTAGAAACAATGACTACACTCACTTAGCTGCACTCACTGATTTTACAAGACTCAGATGGACAACTTAAACAAAGACAACTTAGACACACTCTACTGTTTTATTTAAGCAGACTTGCATGCATGGAATAACACACTTCTATGCACGTTCTGATTTCACACTCTTGGCTTAATTCTCACAATCCTTAGAAGCTTCCTTTTATACTCAAAAGAAGAATCTCAGTGAAGCTTCTTCATTCGACAGATGAGATAGTGGAAAGTCTTTCCAAAAAGACAAGACACCTTTCTGCACGTTCTGATAAAGCACATTTGTCTTCACATGGCAAAATCTTTGTCTTTTCCTTTTTGTCAGTGTTGCATAAGGCTTTGACTAAAAGAGGAATGTCAACTTTGCATCTTTCTTCTTTTGTTAAGGCCATATTGATGTAAGAAAAGGTCTGTCACCCTTTTCAGATATATGTTTGTCTTCATGTAAACAGAACAGCGTGGGCAGTCTGTGCAGTTCTATTTTCCACTTTGTCTTCGACTTGGAAACTGATTATGTAGCCAAAAACATTACATGAGTACTTGGAAGCATATTCCAAAAAGTGTTTAACCGGTTCACAAAGAACAGACCACTTGTAAACTGTCCAAGCTGCTCATTAGAGTAGAGCAGCGTAGACAGTTTATGTCCAGCCTGTTCAGCAGACAGAACAGCTTGGACAAACTGCCTTTGTTGCAACGAATGCAACTGGGTAAACAGCTTTGCGCTGATTTTGCAAATCACTTTTCAGGTATCAATAAGGCATAAACAAGCCTTAAATTATACCAACAAGTGCATCAAACAGGTTTGATTGAAAATCTCCCCCTAAGATGTAGAGCAGGTTTGACTGAGGCCTTTTTGTGCCTAACAATAAGCAGTTGAGCCGCTTCAGCAAAGTTTCGGACTTAACTTTGTATTTATTCACAAATGGATGGGACACAAGGCTAGAATGGTGTCGGGTTTTTTAGACTTTGGAATTGTTTAAACTTTTGTGTGGATTATCGTCATGTATTCAAATGGGTTAAAGGGTTCAATTCTTAGAACACTCTGATTCTCCAATGTTTGATTTGTATAATTCGCTAAGATGAAATTCAATCTTCAAGCCATTTTCATTTATGCATAGGTTTGTTTTGTTTGTATATATGGTTTCTTTTTGTTATGCTAAAATGGGGGAGGAATGTTATTATTTTAGCATAATGTGTAACTTGTAGTTGATTCAGGTTAGACCTATAACAAGTTTGGGGGTGTGGAGTACACACTTGTATAAGGTTGGCCTGAATCAAGACACCCACTTCTTATTGTCTACACACAAAAACAAGTGGTTACAACCTTTGATCACCTTTGACCGTATAGTGGTTACAACCGTTGTCTTTATGGTGGTGGTTACAACCATTGGCTTTATGGTGGTTAATTACAATGGTAGTTACAACCATTGTCTTTATGGTGGTGGTTACAATCATTGGCTTTATGATGGTTAATTACAACCTTTGACTTACTGATGGTGGTTACAACATTTGGTTTTATGGTGGTTAATTGCCAACATGTCTATATACAAACTGTGTTCAATGTCAAGTCTAGTGCATAGAAATCTTCTTGTGTATTATCCCACAACAAAATTTGGATACCCGACTTTGGGCAAATTATTGTGGTCGGAAAGTGAACTTTCATGATGATAAGATATCCAAGGCCAACGATTCTATTCTTATTGTTTCTTACCAAACCCAAATACCCCAACAACCAACATGTGGGAAAAGTAGAAAAATTGTTGTATTCTTTTCAATATTTATAATGAAAGTCAAAGGGGACAGAAAAGTATGTTCTCATTTTGTGTTGGCCGATTTTTATGGTATAAAAATGATGTATTTTAGTTTTTATTTTTTGTATAAAAGTATTTAGAATGTATTCTTGTATTTTCCTTTATATGTAAATTCATAAATACCTTTGAATGCATTTGTTTAATGAATTGATTTAGTCTTGCAAAATTAATGTTAAGTAAGTGTATTAATGTATGATTAGTGTTACTAATCTTACTTTAATTATCTACTTAGTTGAATTAATCCATCATATCGCAAATCGATTGGATTAATTAATTTTCCGATTCATCGCACCGATGAAACTGTTTTTAATTGACTTGAATTTCCTTATGAGAACTTTGTTAATCATCTTGATTGATTGTTAATGATCACTGATTAGGTTATAATTTGCTAATAAATACTCATTAGGTCATAGTTGCTTATCTGGTTTTTTTTATATGTTACATTAATACACCCTATAGGCCGGCCATGTATATGGTACAAATAGAGTTTGACTTCTCAATATTTTAATGCAAATACCTTGCACAATCTACATCACCTTTATTCATCATCTCCTTTCAAATCACTTAAAACACACTCAACCTCCACTCTTTTCATCATTTCACTCACTTTTATCCTATATAAATTGAACTCTTTTCTTCATTCATTATCACACATTGCAAAAGAAAAATCACTCTCTTTCACTCCTCTTTGAAACCAGCCAAGAAACCACAACAAGACCAAAGTTGCAACTTTTGTTCTTCAAGTGTTTTAAGAGTTCTTTTGTGCAATTAAGTTCAAGAACTCAACTTCTACTCATTTTCATTCTTCTAACACATCAAAGTAAGTAAAACCAACTTATTACTTCTTATAATTATGTTTATATAAGTCTTGCATAATATATATAATCACTAACAACAAGTTTCATAAAAACTCAAGTTTATAAATCACTAGTTTTGATTTAAAGTTTGTTTCTTCAAATGTGTTTATAAATATATAAACACATTATATAACTATGAATATTATGAAAACAAGTTATATAAATGTGTTTCATAGCCTTTTATACATGTGGTTTTTGAATAAACAACAAGAATCACAAGTTGTTCAAGGTTATGAAATCCGGATTACGGGCAGAAATATTACATCGATTTTGAAAAATCATAACTAATTCAAAACTTAACGAAATGAGTTGATTCTTGTTTCAAAAGTTGGATCTACGTCTTAACTAAATATCTGGAGGTTTTCATAATTTAATATGGAGTTTTTAACCCACAAATATTATTTGGGAACCCGGAAGTTTGAAGGGACTTCAATTTTTATTTTACCTTTGTCTAGTGATGTATTTAGGACATTAGGCATGAGGATTTTGATTCTTTTGTGTAAGAATTCAACTTTTCTTAACAATTATAAATCGTTCTTTATAAAGAGTTAGTTCTATACTTTGTTCAAAAATATGTTTTTCAAATTTTCCCTCACTTGTGAGAAGGGCTTCTTGACTGGTAGAAGCTTTCTCATGAGCAATCCTCGATTCCTCTTCTAAAACTTTGATTTTGTGTTGAAAATAAGGTCCTCAGACTGAGTCTTTTGACGTTTCTCCCCCTCATGGCGATCAGGTTCGTCCTGATCGTCATGTTTCCTCTTTTGGGACTCAGCCTGGGGACGACACTGGAGCTTGATAACTGCAGACTCAAGATGGTCCATGCGGGAGTTGAGTTGCTCCTGGACTTGAAGTATTAATAGGTTTTGCGCGTCTATCTTGTCTGATAACTCCTGAATCATCATTTGGACTGATCGGGTCCCTTGTGGAGGCAAATCCTCAGTAGCGACACCCTTACCCTTAATTAATGAGAGAAGGGCGGTATGTCGTTCCCTGGCAGCCTTCTTGTGGGCGTCCAGGGCAGCCTGGGTAACAACACCGGCAGCACGTAGAGCTGCTGTTAACATCTCGATGTTGATTTGGAGATGGCCTGAAGTGGATGGCATAGATGAAGTCACTCCAGGTTTTCCTTCCATCATCTCTGGCTCCACAATTGGATGCGTAGATCCAGAAGTTTGAGGAACCGCCACGGAGGCCGCTCGTTGATGGGACGCCACGAAGGCGTCGTGCGATGTGTGTGGGGGTGGAGAGTGAGCTGTGGGCGAAAGATGTTCGGTCACATGGGGCGCAGTGTGACCTCGTTCAACACCACGACTCTCCGAATGAGAGGGTGATGGCGTGTGTGGTAGATCCCCTTGCAATGAAGTAGCACCCTATTGAGAGGATGCTAAGTGGGTGGTTGGGGTGAATTCGACCATTGGACTGATTGTCTGAATGTGGGTTGTTTGGCTGATGGGGCTGTGATCACCCTCGGACGTTATCTCAATCCCTCTTAAACAGAGACGGTTCTTTCGGAATCCGTCATCTCTGCTGCCTCACCTTCTCCTCCCTCCCTTACACTCACAATCTCCCGCTCACCTAAACCCAAGGTTTGTTCATCTTCCACCGCTTCTCCCTCTTCCTCACTCGCTCGTATCTCACCTTTGGACTGGGTAGGCTCAGTCGGATCTGACCGAGCCTCGTCCGGATAAATTTCTCTCAAATACGCCCTTACCCTTTTAGATTGCACTGCCCTTTGAAGAAGGGACAGTGGGATTGTCATTACCGGTACAGTAGGAGCCCCTTTCAGTAGATTGAGCTTTTGGATGGCAACTGTCGGGTATACATCAGCCTCTGGACGTTCATGTATATCATCGTTGTTGTCCATGGCATATTGAATTATTAGTTGTAGGAACCGCTGGAGAGGGATGTATTTACGTCCACGTTTTATGCTCCTCTCCAGGTTAACTCGTCTTAATTCCTGGAATAGGAATGCAACATAATCATAATGTCTGTCATATGCGAAGGTTGCGAACATTGCCAGTACTTGAATTGATGCTGAGTCGTGTCCAGCATGCTTGGCGGTGAAGCATTTATTGACGACATCGAAAAGAATTCTCCAGTGAGCTTGAATATTCTTGGTCTTGAAATCCGATGGCTTGGTTAGCGGACCATCGTAGCCCAAGGCTTGGATTTTATTTAGGGTTTCAAGGGGGGGGGGGGGGGAGGAATTGGCGCAAACTGTAGGCGGTGCATGGAATAGGCTTCAACGGGTAGGCGTGGGATATGGCGGATGGCAGCGGTGGTTATTTTGATTGGGACACAGTCTATAGTGGAGGTGAAGCGCGGTTCGGCATCGGCTACAAATTTTAAACGATGCCAGAACTGTTGTAGGTAGATTTGGGGTACAGAGATGGCTGTGGAAAGTGAATAGAAGATTGGGGGGTTATGAAGGATGTCAAAGGCAATTTTTTCGGTTTCGCGGCTTACGATGGATACATCAAGCTGCCAATTGTGTGGCATGAACTCAACGTATTCAGCTTGGGGAAGAATGGATTCTTCGGGTAATTGGACGTTGATATTAGGAATTAGGGAATGGAGTACGGTAATTGCGACTGCGGTTTCCATGATTCCTGTAAAGGTGCATCAAAGTTAGAACAGAAGACAGTAGATGATAAGGCATTTATACTAAGTCTGGATAAGTGTGAAATAGAAACTGCCTGATCTGTTTAAAGCATTGGGTCTTTATTAGTAGAATGGAATTCTACGGAATAAAGTCCAAAGTCAATCGCTAAGAGACCAATGTTAGAACAGGCATTTTCACTCAAACACTGTTCCTAACTATAACCAATGGTGCGCCGGACTGAATTTTTTTTTTGGGTTTTTGATTTATAATGAAATTGCAAAAATGGAAAAATGCAAAAAATATGCTAAGTGTTGGATTTCGGATGGGCCGAATTCGGATGAACAGTACCATCGAATTCGGATCTAGCCGAAATCCGGATGATGAATGATAAGGGCAGGTGATTGTCCGAATTTGGATGGTGTTGTGAATTCGGATGGGGACCGAAATCGGGTTGATGCATGCAAGGAAAAGGAACGGTCCGAATTCGGATGGGGACCAAATTCGGGTCTAAGCCGACTTCGGATGCACAGTGTATGAGAAATTAAACTTAGGAAAATAATGAAAAATTTTGAACATTCTTTGAAGGACCGAATTCGGATGCACAGCGGTCCGACTTCGGATGCACAGTGTCCGAATTCGGTCATGGCAGTTGGAAAAAGTTTGAAACTCTTCTAAGTGACACATCTGAATTCGGTGCTTGGTCCGAAATGCAGTAGTTCATTAATTGTTCATGCAACATGCAACGTGAACAGTTCTAATTTTGATAAAAATGCATGAAAATGAAGATCCTAGACTAAAAATAAGTAAGGAATATTTTATTTTACTACAACTAACTAAAGAAAGTAGATTTAAAGTCCTAAAAATGTGAAAAACTAAAAATAAAAACCATGAAAAATTCGAAAATCAAACAGAAATTATAGGAAGTTATATGCTGAAATAAAGTTAGAAAAGTGTTACCTTATAGTGCCAAACTCGAAATATCCAAGAAAAATGAAGGAAAATGATGATCCACAAAGTTTTGAATTCGAAAATGGAGGTTGGCGGTGGGTTGTTCGCGTCGGAGAAGAGAGAAAGAAGAAGAAGAGTTTTGAAATTATCTTGGAAGAGAAGAAAGTGTGTGGGTTGACTGTTGACCCGCCCAATTTAAAGGGAGTGGGTCGGGTCGGACAGATGGATCCGCGCCCAAAAGTTCACCTGGGCCGCCGGATTGTTTCTCAAATCAAATAAAAATTGAGCCTTAAACTAAAAAATAAAAATCAAACATTTTTCACAAACATTTGGCCCAAAAACAAACTCTTTTTGTATTTTTCTTTGAGACAAAAATAAGCAAATGAAAAATAAAATATTTTTGAGACTTTCTTTTAGCAATTAAGTTAAGTCAAAATAAAATGAAATAAAGTAAAAATGAAATGTTTTTTTTTTGGCTTTTTGACAAATTTAGACAAATAAAATAAAATCTTTTTGTGATTTTCTAACTGATTAAATTAAACTTTAAAATCTAAAAATTAACCAACCTAAAATTTAAAAATTTTAACGAAGAGAAAAAATAAAGATAACAAAAATTATAAAAACTAACTACCTAACTATTCTCCCCCTCAAATAAACACCTATTCGCTTCTTTTTCTTTTTCAGATGAATTTCTTGAACCTATTCAGCCTCAAAGATACAGACAAACCTGGATTAATTTTGCGTCCCACTCAGTGATTAACAATTCACACAGCAATTTGTCAGGATCATTAATTATTAAAGATATACATAGATAAGGAACTATTGAATTTTAATTTTGTGACACAACCCTTAAATTTAAATAACAGATTTTTTCTAAATAAAGGAATTTCGAACATGATAGTTTGAAATTGAATTATTTTAGACAATGTCTGACATTTAACTAGAAGGTGGATTCAACATGCCGATATGAGATACTAAAAACTGAAAACGAGGTTCGTCTAAAGCTTTAGTAAAGATATCCGCAAGTTGATATTTCGTGCCAACAAAATACAACTCAGTTGTACCCTTTTCTTCATGATCTTTAATAAAATGATACCTGATATCTATATGTTTTGTTCGAGACTGCTGCACGGGATTGCAAGAGATGGAAATTGCACTTCGAGAATCGCAGTAAATTGGGATATTGGTGAGTGAGAATCCATAATCGCGTAATCGCGTTATCATCCATAGCACTTGAAAGCAACAGCTTGTAGCTGCCACATACTCAGCTTCAGCTGTGGATGTTGAAACACAATTCTGCTTTTTGGAGGACCAACTCACCGATCTGTCTCCCAAGAACTGTATTCCTCCCAATGTGCTTTCCTGTCAACTCTACAACCTGCAAAATCAGCATATGAAAAGGCAGTAAGATCAAAATCGGTTTCCTTTGGATACCAGAGACCAAGATCGTGTGTACCCTTAAGATAACGAAAAAATGTGTTTTACCGCAGTTAGCTGTGATTCTTTTGGGTCGGCCTGAAAATGAGCGCAAAGACATGTTGAAAACATTATATCAGGTCTACTAGCAGTCAGATACAGTAAGGATCCTATCATCCCTCTGTAAGTTGTATTATCGACACTTTTCCCAGAAGGATCGGTGTCTAACTTACAGTTGGAAGCCATGGGAGTTGCGATACTCGTGCAAGATTCTAACTTATACTTCTTGAGAATCTCAAGAGTATATTTCGACTGGTTCACAAAAATCTCATTTTCAAGTTGTTTGACTTGTAATCCAAGGAAAAAGTTTATTTCCCCCATCATACTCATCTCGAACCTGGACTCCATTAGGGCTGAAAAGTCCTTACAGAAAATACTGTCAGTAGATATAAATATAATGTCGTCGACATATATTTGCACTAGCATTAACTGCGGGCCTTCCCTTTTCGTCAAAAGAGTTGTGTCCACCACACCTTTGCTGAAACCAGCAGAGATAAGAAAATTAGAGAGACTATCATACCATGCGCGAGGTGCTTGTTTTAAACCATAGAGGGCTTTGTCTAGCACATAAACATGGTCAGGTTTATGTGCATCAACAAATCCTTGTGGTTGTTCAACGTACACCTCTTCGTTAAGTTCACCGTTAAAAAAGGCTGTCTTGACGTCCATCTGGTACACTTTGAAGTCCTTGTGTGTCGCGTACGCCAAGAAGATTCTGATAGCTTCGATCCGTGAAACTGGAGTGAAGGTCTCGTCATAATCTATCCCTTCTTGTTGTCGGTAGCCTTTGGCAACAAGTCTCGCTTTGTTCCTTATCACAATGTCGTTTTCATCTCGTTTGTTCTTATAGATCCACTTCGTTCCGATAACTGTTAGGTCTTTTGGCTTGGGAACTAACCGCCATACTCGGAGCTGTTCAAACTGGTTGAGCTCTTCTTGCATTGCAACTATTCAGTCTGGGGATGGAATGATGCGAAGAGACATTCATTAGCAGATGCCCTACGTGTTTGGACACCGGTTAAGACATCACCAATGATTTGATCGGTTGGGTGACTTCGGGTCCATTTTGTCTCGTGTGGAAGGGGTGCTCGGGATGGAATCTCAGTGGTGAGAGTGGGGATGGATGATGGTTCATGGTCAATGGTTTCTAGTGATGGTACCACTTGTTCCAGTTCGAGTTCCGAATGTTCGGGTGAAGGAAGGATGTTTGGCATGATATGCGAGGGTGTTTCAGGAGTAGATTCAACTGCGGATGTATCAGTGGATGATGTGATGTGGATGAAGATGGATCAGATAAAATTTGTGGTGCAGTTGAATTGTTGGATGGATTACCTGCGTTATTAGAAACATTAGCGGTAGGACCAAAAAATTCTACGTAAAAAGGATCAAATAAATTAACTAAATCGGAAGATGAAAAAGAAGTAAAGTGAGTAGAAGAGTCTCCAGGCATTGGTGTAATGCGTGGTCCTGAATGATCAACTTCGGGTGCCAGTTCATCCAACTCATCAAATGTGACATGCACACTTTCATTGACCGTCCTGGTTCGGGTATTGAATGCACGATAAGCCTTCGAGTTGGATGAGTATCCAATGAAGATCGCTTCATCCGCTTTTTCGTTGAATATCCCGAGGTTGTCTTTATCATTAAGCACATAGAACCTGCAACCAAATACATGTAAGTACTTGATAAAAGGTACTTTATTCAGGAAGAGTTGATATGGAGTTTTTTTGAAGCGCTTATGGAATATGGAACGATTCTGTGTGTAGCAAGCTGTTGATACGGCTTCGTCCCACAAGAACGGTGGTAGCTTTGAGTAGGTCAACATTGTACGAGCGGCTTCTACAAGGGTACGGTTACGCCTTTGTACGACTCCATTTTGTAAAGGTGTTCTGGCAGCAGAATATTGATGTTGAATACCATTGGATCGAATGAAGCCCTCAACTACCGAATTCTCGAACACTGTGCCGTTGTCAGATCTGATTGATTGAACGGACAGTTGCTATTGGGTTTTGACACTCTTTATAAAATCAATGATTTCTTGAGCTATCTCATCCTTGGATCGCAAGAATTTAACCAAGGTATATCGTGAGTAATCTTCAACGATAACCAACACATATCGCTTCCCATTTATGCTTTGGGTCCGCATCAGTCCGCATAAATCCATGTGAGTAACTCCAACACTCTCTTCGTTGATGGTTCGGGTTTTGGTTTGTGAGATGATCGTTTCATCTTTCCCTTCTCACAAGCTCCACAAAGATGGTCTTTTTCATATCGTAATTCTGGGAGACCTTTAACCAGTTGTTTCGCAGCCAGCTTGTTGATGTTTTCAAAGTTTAAGTGGGATAACCTTCGATGCCACAACCAAGAGTCTTTTGAAGAGGCTTTTGATAAAAGGCAGATGCTATCCTTAACCATGAGCTTAGCTACGTCTATGGTGTAAAGGTTAGAGTTACGGGAACCGGATATGATTTATTTGCCATCCTTACTCTTAACACTGCAGTTCTTAGCCCTAAATGTTACTTCTAATCCTTTATCGCAGAGCTGTCATATGCTAAATACATTATGTGATAATCCCTCAACATAGTCAACATCCTTGATGACTAGATTATTTAGGACTAAGTCCATGTATCCTTTTATATGAGCCTGATGGCTGTTCCCGAAATTTACCGTCCCACAATATTGTTTAACTACGTTGGACAGGAATTCTCTTCTCTCAGTCATGTGCTTTGAGCAACCCGAATCCATATACCAGATGGATTTAGCCTGAAAAACAAATAAATTCGTATAATGAAATTCTATAAGCATTCAAACACATCCATCTTTTATTGACAATCAAACCGTGTTCTGAACCGAGATGTTCAGAAAACATGATGAAATAAGACCGGGTCCTGAGCTGTGTGCACAGAAGCGAAACATGTCGGTTTAAGCACAACCGACAAGAAGAAGAACGGGTCCTAGTCTATGATAACTAGAAGCCAATTCATTGAAGTACAGGTCTTGATCAGAAGTAACCAAGAACCATTTGCATTAAGATTACACAACTTTGGGTACCCATCTTAATATGGGTCCTTTTTGGTTAGGAGTTCCAAGTGAATATGGCACGTTTGCAGTTTTAGGAACCCATTTAGCAGTTATGTGTGGTTCGGATGCATAGCCTTTTGGAATCCATTGAAAATTGGATTTATCAGGCTTTGGAACCTTAGGCGATGAAATTACCTTCGGTTTTTCACTTTTTGAGACCTTTTTGACTTTTGCTTTGGTTTTGGGCCTCGGCAAAGGACAAGTCTCATTTTTCTTTGTGGCCGATGATGCAACATTTTTTATTTTCTTTTTGCGAATTCTTTTAGCAGGGTATGGCACAAAAGCATTCATTTCAGGAACTTGGCGTCTAAAACGAGTTGGACATAAATTGAACAAGTCACTAAAAGAGTACTTTAAACAAGAAGTAGAACTCATTACATCGTTACACAAATTGTTTTCAGAGATTACAGGCATCCTATCTCTAGAAACAAATTCAATTGGCATTACAGCCTTCTTCCCAAAAAAACTTGTAAAATCCTGCATGGTGGTTTTTGGGACTCTTCTTACATAATTTGTAGGAACAAAACGACAAGAGTGAGTATACATGGAAGATTTTTCTGAGTCTTTTAGCAGGGTATGGCACAAAAGCATTCATTTCAGGAACTTTACAGATTTTTCTTTTTGTTGGTGAGTAGGTTTCTTAAAAGACTTGGATTTAATCTGAGTCTTTTTAGAAACCTCAGTTTTAAAAGGTTTTGAGCACTCACCTTTACAATTGATAGAAGAATTTTCCATTTAAGTCTTGCCTTTGTTGGATGACACAAATGGGATTTTGATAGGATCAGAAACTCTTGGTTCTTTTAAAAGATCTTTCAATGTTTGAGAAACCATGTCAAATTTTTCTCTGTAGACAGTTATTTCTACAGATTGTTGAAAATTTTGATTTACTAGTTTTTCCTCACTCTTAAGAAGAGCTTCTTGAAAATCAAGAGCTTTCTTTTGAGTTGACTTTAATTCCTTTTCTAAAACAGTAATTTGATGTTGAAGAACTTTTGTCGGAATGTAAAGGCGAGGGATTGGTTTTACAGGTTCTGCTTTCAGTTCAGTTTCTGTATAACTGGACAAGAAGTCTTCCTCTAAAGTGGGTACTCTAGAAGGATAACTCTCGTTTAGTTCTTCATATTGAAAAGATATTTCTTTTTCTTTATTTTCAACGCGTTTCTCATCCTCTTGGGTTAAAACTTCTTTTGATGACTCAAAAAAGAAAGATTTAAGTCCAGCTCCTATATAAGTCATGTCATAAAATAAAGGTAAAACTCTTTGAGCCTTTTCCAAATATTTAGGATTTTTAAAACCGATTCCTTGTTTAGAATGGTAAAACCTAGTTTCTTTGGGTTGATTCAAGTGAATAGTTTGTTCAGTTTGACCCCGTTTTAAAAATGCATCGTCAAGGGTCTTTATTCGTGAGTACAAACTTATTTTTTCTTCTTCTATCATTTTGTATTTTTCTAAGCAGTCTATATTTTCCATACTTACTGTCTCCAATTGTTTTGAAAGTACAGATATTTCTTCTTTTAAAGAGAGCTTTTCGTTAGATAACCTATCCAAACAAGATTCTAGGTACGTATTCCTATCCTGAACATCTACCTTTTCGATTAGCATCTGTTTTATCACATTATGATTAGTTAACCACTTTGATTGATATAATTCAGACGAATCTTTTAAAGTTCGGGCTAGATGTTCAGCCTGCACACACTTTTCAGTTTCAACATTTGACCTAGCTTCTAAATCAAGTATATGTGTGTGCAATGTACATTCACTATTTACAAATAAATTATTTACATGTTTTGAAATGTAACAGGAATGTACCTCTCGTGTCTCTGACTCTGATGACGAACATTCAGGATCATCGGATCTGGCCATCAGACATGCTAGTGGATTTGTCATTGTCTCCCCCTCATTAGCACTTTCTAAATCTGAAGCAGTAGAAGTAGCATAGCTATCCAATCCCAGACGATCAACCATGTAGCAGTTCTTTCCTTTATCGTCCTTGTCATCGGTATCTTCAGCATCCCAGTAGTCTCCGTGGGTGACGAGAGCCATAGCATCTTTTCGTTTCTTGGCGGCTTCCAACTTCCGCTCATAGTAGCCGACGTCCCTGTCAACCTTGATTTTGCACTCCCGAGCAAAGTGGCCCGGTTTTCCACACTTATAACAGAGACGCTCTTCGGCTCCTTTTATCTCTTCGACTCTCGGTCTCTCATCCCTCCTTTCCACTGGCCTCTTGTCGGCACAGCGAGGTTCTTGACTGTCATCTCTCCTAGTATCCCTACGATCATACTCTCTTCGATCATCCCTTCGGTCATCCCTGCGGTCATCACGACGATCATCCCTTCGATCATTGTCGTGTCGGTCATCACACCTATCGTCTCGCCTTTCATAACGGCGGTCATCCCGATAGTCGCGTCTATCGTCGTATCTCCTGTCATCCCTGTGATAGTCGTCCCGACGATAATCATCTCGTCTTTCATCCCTTCGCTCATACGAGTACCTCCGTGGACCGGTGTCGTAGCGGAGCTGATTATTAGTCTTGTTGGAAAAGCATCGTTGTTGGAGAAATTTTGTCCATAAGGTTATTTGTTCTTGAATGACCGCTTCTTCCTCATCCATTACCTCACGCGGAGGAGAAGCATATCGGTACTGGGACGAAGATGAACCTTGAGCAAAAGATGCAGTGGGAATATTCGTGTTGGAGATCAAGGCTAGGGAATCAGTGGGTTTGATGTCGGTGTTGGCAGATAGCAACAAGGATGCGAGTTGATTTTCCATCTGTTTCTGTTGGTCCACATCACCCTTATACTTCTTTAGCTCTTTAAACACCACATTGATTGATACTTCGGGAATGTTCAAGACTCGTTGTGTGGCCCGGCATGCAATCTGCCACTCGGGGGCTAAGACTGAAAAGAACTGGATGTTTATGTCATCCTTGTCCTTTTTGATGTGTAATTTTTTTAATTCATTCAGGACTGCACAAAACCTAGTAAATGTAGCCTGCAGCGACTCCCCGTCTTTGGCTCGGAATTCAGTGAACCTAGCCTTAGCTTCCTCAATCTTTGCACGGTCATCTAGATCGGCCCCCAGCATTTGAACTTCTAACTCATCCCACATTTCTTTAGCAGTCATTTTGCTGTCTACTCCGACTAAGATATCAGTGGGGAGGGCCTGATAGATCAGATATTCGTCCATCTTGTCTGCATGCTGCCTATCTCGCTCGGCATCATTTGCGGGTTCCCTTTCAACCTTTGATGCGAGTACAGGGGGTTCAGCCTCGGGTCTAGCAGCTATTTCCCGATAGTAGATAACGGTGCCCTCAGATATGGATTGAAGCATAAGGTTTCCATTGAGTTGCATACCGACAAACTTTAGGAACCGGGACTTCCATTGTTCATACTCATCAGGGTACATAACAGGTGGTCTGTTCTCGGATCCGAGTACAAGAGCTTCACGAGACATGATATCGGGTGCTGATATGGAAGAATAAGATCTTGAAGGTGGAAACTTTAATCGGATGGACTGGACTGCGGATGAATAGTACACCGGATGGTACTGATTCGGATTAAGATACTGATTTCGTATGTAACCGAATTCGGATGAATCAGTGTGTTCAGACAGGAACCGAGTTCGGATGAACAGTGGTTCGGATGGACCAATTCTAGCCTGATAAATGGTTGATGAACCGAATTCAGATGGTCCGGATTCGGGTGAACAGTGTCCGGATTCGGGTGAACAGTGGAAAATGGCTGGGACCGGACTTCGGGTTGGACCAATGGATGGATGAGTCGAATTCGGATGGACCGAATTCGGGTGAACAGTGACCAATACAGATGAACACTTAGGAAAACTTCCAGGAGGGAACACCGAATTCGGATGGTCCGGATTCGGTAGGTCCGAAATGAAAATTGGTCCGAAATGAAAATTCAAATTAAAGCACAAGTCAAATTAAGTGAATTAAAAATTGCCTGGTCTGGACTTCGGATGGGACCGAAGTGGGGTCCGAATTTGGAAAGATTTGGTCCGAAATACACATAAAAATGGTCCGAAATGGACCGAAGTAAGGTCCGAATGAGGGTCCTAGATGGTCCGAACTATGGTCCGAAGTGCTACAGTACAGGTCCGAAATACAGCAGATATTCAAATTTTCAGTAACAGTCAAGACTTAAAATGAGCAGAGTTTTGGCCTAAAATTGTTTCTAAATGATTGGAAAATTATTTTATACTCTTTTTAGCCTTTAAAATGTACCAAAACACTTAAAAATCTTTAAAAATGAACAAAAACGCAAGAAAACCCATATTTTTCTAGAATTTAAAACAACCGATTAGAGGAGGAATATGATGTTAAGATTGAACCTAATAAGCTCTAAATCAGTAAGAAGTGATAATGGGATGATTATATGACAAGAACAACACATAAACAACAGAATATGGGTGACAATGAAGACCTAACCGTGAATAATGATGAAAAAGTCGATGAAGATGATGAAGAACAGCAGCAGAATCCAATTTTTGAAGTTGAAATCCACCTTTTTGGGCTCTGATACCAATTGTTGTATATGATTCCCAGTATATCTCAGCACATTAATGTTCTATTAACACTCACAAGAAGAATTTGCACTCAATAATTGTGATATGATGAAAGAACAAAAGGAATGTCTTTGAGAGAATAGATGGCGGCTGCACAAAGTGAATATTCAATTCCTTCTCAAAAATGTCAACCCTGTCATTTAGAAACCCTAGGAGCCTATACATAGGCTCCTTTAATTAACTTAAAAGGAATGATACAAAAGGTCCTTGAACTTTTCACACAACATAAACTAACTAAGAAATAAATTACAAGGCTAAATATTATCTAAATAATTATTACAAAATAGATCCACAACATCGAAATTTAATATATAACAAAGATGTATTTACAAAATAATTTAATGAGTTTGTTATTTTAGGCACATTTTTATGTTAGAGATGTATTTATAAAAAAATTTGATGGGTTTGTGAGTTTATGTAGATTTTTATGCTAGAGATTCATTTATAAAATAATTTTATGGATTTGTTAGTTTTACGTAAATTTTATGATAAAGATGAATTTATAAAAACATTGATATGTTAATCGTACATGCAAATTAAATTATAGGAATAAAATGATAAGTTTACAAGTGGTCGTGACTGATACACTTGTGTGAATTAAACTTAGATGATCAATGTGGTTAGTGGGACCCTAATTAGAATATTGGAACATGTTATTAAATAAATGTCTTTAACCTACTATTATCAAGCTTTCAAAGCAGTGTTCAAGAAATTTCAAGATTTACTAATTCTTTTGTGAGTAACTGTGTTCTTTGTAAAGGTTCCAGAGATGGCTCAGCAGGCGAGGCAGAGATTCCCAGGATGCTGGTATTTGGCGCATTCAACCGGGAGTGTGACAAGGATATTTTTGTGTCACTCCACTGACACTGTTTTGATAGATTTTTTGTCTGTACTAGAACTACGTTGATATCTACTTCTTTGATTTGGTACGACTTATTATGTTCCCTTAGGCATTAGATACATTCGCATGTTTGGTAGTTTTGTACATCTAGATAGCCTTAGATGTAGATGTAGATGTATCTGGAATTCTATATTCTGATCTTAGCATTGAAAATCCATGCAATAGAAAATCGGTTTAGCTATCTAAGGTTGCTCATTAAGCTAAAATTATTTTTTTTAATTTACCTGCTTTTTTACAAGGTGATTAGTATTAGATTCGGGTATTACAATATGATAATTGCATCAAACAATAAAGTTGAAATATTGAATGTTATATTAATGTTTAGTAATTTGTTTTTATCTTAAATTAACAAATAATTTGAATTCAATTAGTGTAAAAGAAAATTATTTATCAAAGATATAAAAACTAAAATATGTATTCATTATATTGTATAAAAACCAGAAGTATTTTATTTGTCATATCATTTAATGAATATATTTTCTAATAATTGTGGTTTACCTGAATATTTAATTTAGAGAAATTTTATTTTTCACATTTTATTTACAATCAATATAGCTCTAAATTAATTATGATGTCACTTAATTTCATATTGAACCCACGACTAAGATCTATTTATTTTACTAAACATCTTCTAGATATACTGATATACAGTTATGATATATGCAGCTTATCTTAGTTTGTAACTATAACTTTATTGAAAAAATCTAATAATCTTGAAATCAAACCTCAACATAAAAATTATTTTGAATTAATAAATGTTACTCACAAAAAGGTAAAAATAATAGGTGTCAATGATATATTAGATAAATTGTATGGAAAATTGTATGGAAAACATCTATACCTATCGCCGCCAAAAATTATTAGTGTCATGTGACACCGCCACACCGATGGCTATACATTCTATCCGCCCCTGCATAGACCCATACAAATAGTTATCGTTGTTTTTATTACTGAACATTTTGTTTTTACTTAAAAATCTTTATATAGTACGACATATGACCACCGAAATTCACGGGCCTTGAAACTCATACAAGCCATATTACATGGTGACAGAACATATAAAGCATAATATGAAATAAGAAACATTTTCAGTAATAAATTTAGAAATATTGCATTAACACGGAGCATAATTGAACATTATTGCTACTTAAGATAAATACATTCCTTAATTCTTAGGACCAATATCCTTTCAACGTCCAAGTCGGATCATTATATGGTTTATATTCCTTTGACAAGTAATATCCATAACTATCTAATAACCAATAAACATTTGAATGTGAAAAGGGTCGGGGTTGTATAAACTTGATTACATCTTTGTCAAAAACATTAAAATGTGCATTTTTTGTTTCATAAGTAAAATCTCCATAAAAAAGAGTATTTTGGATCAAATTTTCACAAAAACTAAAATTATATTCTTGTTGTTGATTAGTGATATTATGATATCCAAGATCATCATTTTTCGATCTCACCCGAAGGGTGATTGTTGAATCTGGGATCCCATTATAAATATGAATTGTTCACCCCCACGGAGTAGAACACATGCTATGTGAAGGTGTTATGTTAAAACAACATAAATACACCAATGCAATGAAATAATAGAAAATTTTCTTTGTAATCAAAATACTCATTTCTTCGAGGTCAAGATAATGACTATAGAGTTCACACATATATATTCATCTTAATCACATTATTTATATGCAAAATATTAACTTATTTGCATATTGTCTAAAGAATCAACCATTTATTATTGTAATTATACATCCACAAAATTAGAAATAAAAAGTACGAATGTGATAATAAAATTTTTATATGAGTTATTATTAAATTTCAATAAATTTCATTATTCATTTTTGGTGAAAATTTCGATAAATTCTTAAAATGAAAAAAAAAATGTATGTGCTAGAAATTAAGACCGTCGTATATTAGACATGTTCATACAATTAAAGATAAGAAACAATTAGGAAGGTAATTAAAACACCCAAACTTTGACATAAATTAAAACACCAATACAATTATAGTAGGTTATATAGATTAGTATTCAAGAACAAAACAATATATAATGAAAAATACGGATGATTTTAAGATTCTTTATCCAAAGGAGGTATATACAAAAATCATAATTTGTAACACAAAATACTAGTATAATACTTCAATATTGACTAATATAGTAAATCACTTATACAAATTATACAAAAAGAATCACTACCCAAACACTAACAAAGGATAAAAGCTAAAAGTTGTCACACGTTTCAATCTACTATAAGCTCCAAGTTACTGTCTACTTTGCACGGCTCAACAACTGCTTTACCCTTATCAACGTTGTTAGATTTATAATTTTAATCATGTGGATTTATTTTGTAATAACGTGTATTTAATTTATTTCTATGTAATTGTTATTTATTTCCATGTAATATTCTATTTTAGTTGAAAGTTGAGGGGTACTTTGTGTAAACCCCTCAAACTAGTCTTAGGTATAAAAAGCAAGTTTGACATAGGGTTTTGTAACCTTTCGATAATTTTGCAGTTTGAATATTCAGTGAGAGAAAGTGGCGGCTGCACATGTGTTGACGTAGATTGAGTTCAAAAATTCTATTTGTTTTCTTGCATGATTCAGATGATTAACCTACAAAAACTTGTGTGGGTGCATTTATTTTTTGGGACCACTACAACAATTGGTATCAAAGCCTTTGGAGTGAATTTTAACTGATTTCAACTGGATCTAAGGACTTTTTCTGCCATTGTAGTTGTTCATCTCGAAAACCCACAGGCTCTTATTTAATCACTTTTAAAATTCTGTTTTTACGTGTTTTAATACTCCATAGTCAACGGTATCTTGTCTTGTATGCATTTCGAGAATTTTAGTTCAATATATACATGATTTAGAAGCTTTTTTTAAAAACCTCAAATCTGAACTGTTCTTCGACTTTTGGGAATGTTTTGCTTAAAAATCCTTGATTTTGGTGTTTTTAGGTGCTTGTTCTTCACAAAACTTGTTTCTAAAATAAAACCGAGCATTTAGATACCATTTTTAGGCTTTAAAACTCACATTTTATAAATATATGGGTTTATGTTCTTAATATGGTACTGTTCTATTGAATAATACATATTCTAAGTGTAAACTGGGGTCCTAACTTTAGGTCCTATTTCGGGTGAAACACCTTCGGTTCCAACTGAATTTCGGTTCCTCAAACGAACTTCGGGTCTCTAACCACCCGAACTTTGGTCCTTCAACTTAACTTGTTCCTCTTGTCTTTAAGTTTCCAACTACTGTCTCTCAACCGAAGTTTGGTTCAAGCACACCCGAACTTTGGGTCAGTTGTTTTTAGAAAACTCTACATCCTTTTTAAAACTATCTCGGGTCATCACCCAAACTTCGGGTCCCACTTCCTGAAATTTTAGTAATCCGAACTTCGGTCCATCCTCAAATGTTCTTTAAGTCAAGCGAACTTCAGTTCATATTAACCCGAACTTCGGTCCATCAACCGAACTTCGGTCCATCAAGTTGACTTTCAATTTCCACTTCAAAGATCACTTTTTCCTTCACAGCACTCACCACTCACATTCATCATGTCTCGAGACGCTCTAGTCTTGGTCTCTCAGAGAACAGACCACCTGTTCTCTTTCCTGATTAGTAGAGCAATGAAAAAAATGGAACCTGAAATTGGAGAAGAGATGATAGGAGTGAAGAGAGATGATAGGAGACGATATGATTGGAGAAGAGATGACAAGGATGAGAGAAGGTATGATGATAGGAGAGAAAGAAGGGAGGAGAGGAGAAAAGAGAGACAAGACGAGAGAAGAGACTATCGAGATGATCACCATTACGAAAGGCGAGAAGATAGAAGGGAAGATGATAGGCGGGAGACTCACCGACGTGAGGACAGCCGGAGTTCTGCCAAGGAGACAAGAGGCCGGAACTGGTTAAACGAACATAGTCTTGTCAAAACCTTTTTACGAGAAAAAGTAATGGCTAAGGATAAGAACACTTCACTTAATAATTGTATTGATATAATTACTAAGGAAAAGAGTTCCCTGAAGTCAGAACTATCCGTTCTTACAAAACAGTTATAGTTTTTAAACGTGGAAAACTTAGAAAATGAGAGAAAGTTTAAAATGATTGAAAAAGAGAGAATATGTTTGTACTCACGAATCAAAACCCTTGATGATAAATTCTTAAAACGGGTCAAACAGCATAAACTATTCATCTAAATTAACCAAAAGAAACTATGTTTTATCATTCCAAAGAATGAATAGGTTTTAAAAATCCTACGTGTTTGAAAAAGGCTCAATCAATTTTACCAATGTTATTTGATAGAAGGTACATGGGACACGGGTATCAGGCCTTCTTTCATCACTTATCAGAAGAAGTCCTGGTCCAAGAGGAGGAGAAGAGAAATAAAAAGGAAAACAGGCAA
This sequence comes from Centrapalus pauciflorus, assembly GCA_020465985.1. Classification (NCBI taxonomy): domain Eukaryota; kingdom Viridiplantae; phylum Streptophyta; class Magnoliopsida; order Asterales; family Asteraceae; genus Centrapalus; species Centrapalus pauciflorus. The sequence goes on from JAANYP010006123.1 coordinate 45,329, forward strand.
ATTTCATTTACGTATGAAAAGCTAAACGACAGTTACCCTTACAGAGTACCCACTCTTGAGGATGATCTCTTTTCTAGTTATTCATCAACATAAATGAAAGCCAAACCTGTTAAACCGATTCCTCACCCTTATATTCCTACCACTGTTTTTCAACACAAAATCAAAGTAATAAAAGAGGAATTGAGGATTGCTCATGAGAAAGCTTCTACCAGTCAAGAAGCCCTTCTCACAAGTGAGGGAAAATTTGAAAAACATATTTTTGAACAAAGTATAGAATTAACTCTTTATAAACAACGGTTTATAATTGTTAAGAAAAGTTGAATTCTTACACAAAAGATTCAAAATCCTCATTCTAGTGTCCTAAATACATCACTAGACAAAGGTAAAATAAAAATTGAAGTCCCTTCAAACTTCCGGCTTCCCAAATAATATTTGTGGGTTCAAAACTCCATATTAAATTATGAAAACCTCCAGATATTTAGTTAAGACATAGATCCAACTTTTGAAAAAAGAATCAACTCATTTCGTTAAGTTTTGAATTAGTTATGATTTTCAAAATCGATGTAATATTTCTGCCGATAATCCGGATTTCATAACCTTGAACAACTTGTGATTCTTGTTGCTTATTCAAAAACCACGTGTATAAAAGGCTATGAAACACATTTATATAACTTGTTTTCATAATATTCATAGTTACATAGTGTGTTTATATATTTATAAACACATTTGAAGAAACAAACTTTAAATCAAAACTAGTGATTTATAAACTTGAGTTTTTATGAAACTTGTTGTTGTTAGTGATTATATATATTATGCAAGACTTATATAAACATAATTATAAGAAGTAATAAGGTGGTTTTACTTACTTTGATGTGTTAGAAGAATGAAAATGAGTATAAGTTGAGTTCTTGAACTTAATTGCACAAAAGAACTCTTAAAACACTTGAAGTTGCAACTTTGGTCTTGTTGTGGTTTCTTGGCGGGTTTCAAAGAGGAGTGAAAGAGTGTGATTTTTCTTTTGCAATGTGTGATAATGAATGAAGAAAAGAGTTCAATTTATATAGGATAATAGTGAGTGAAATGATGAAAAGAGTGGAGGTTGAGTGTGTTTTAAGTCACTTGAAAGGAGATGATGAATAAAGGTGATGTAGATTATGCAAGGTATTTGCATTAAAATATTGAGAAGTCAAACTCTAGTTGTACCATATACATGGCCGGCATATAGGGTGTATTAACGTAACATCCGGGACAAAACCAGATAAGCAATTATGACCTAATGAGTATTTATTAGTAAATTATAACCTAATTAGTGATCATTTACAATCAATCAAGGTGATTAACAAAGTTCTCATAAGGAAATTCAAGTCAATTAAAAACAGTTTCATCGGTGCGATGAATCGGAAAATTAATTAAGCCAATCGATTTGCGATATGATGGATTAATTCAACTAAGTAGATAATTAAAGTAAGATTAGTAACACTAATCATACATTAATACACTTACTTAACATTAATTATGCAAGACTAAATCAATTCATTAAACAAATGCATTCAAAGATATTTATGAATTTACATATAAAGGGAAATACAATAATACATTCTAAATACTTTTATACAAAAAATAAAAACTAAAATACATCATTTTTATACCATAAAAATCGGTCAACACAAAATGAGAACATACTTTTGTGTCCCCTTTGACTTTCATTATAAATATTGAAAAGAATGCAACACTTTTTCTACTTTTCCAACATGTTGGTTGTTGGGGTATTCGGGTTTGGTAAGAAACAATAAGAATAGAATCGTTGGCCTTGGATATCTTATGATCGTGAAAATTCACTTTCCGACAACAATAATTTGCCCAAAGCCGGGTATCCAAATTTTGTTGTGGGATAATACACAAGAAGATTTCTATGCACTAGACTTGTCATTAAACACAGTTTGTATATAGACATGTTGGCAATTAACCACCATAAAACCAAATGTTGTAACCACCATCTTAAGTCAAAGGTTGTAATTAACCATCATAAAGTCAATGGTTGTAACAACCACCATAACGAAAATGGTTGTAACCACCATTGTAATTAACCACCATAAAGCCAATGGTTGTAACCACCACCATAAAGACAACGGTTGTAACCACTATAAGGTCAAAGGTGATCAAAGGTTGTATCCACTTGTTTTTGTGTGTAGACAATAAGAAGTGTGTGTCTTGATTCTGGCCAACCTTATACAAGTGTGTACTCCACACCCCCAAACTTGTTATAGGTCTAACCTGAATCAACTACAAGTTACACATTATGCTAAAACAATAACATTCCTCCCCCATTTTAGCATAACAAAAAGAAACCATATATACAAACAAAAGAAACTTATGCATAAATTAAAATGTCTTGAAGATTGAATTTTCATCTTAGCGAATTATACAGATCAAACATTCGAGAATCAGGGTGTTTTAAGAATTGAACCCTTCAACCCATTTGAATACATGACAATAATCCACACAAAAGTTTAAACAGTTCCAAAGTCTAAAAAACCCGACACCATTCTAGCCTTGTGTCCCATCCATTTGTGATTAAATACAAAGTAAGTCCAAAACTTTGCTGAAGCGGCTCAACTTCTTATTCATATAGGTTACTCTTTTCCATCATGCACCTGCACATGCATTTTATCAAAAGAATCAACCCCTTTAACATGTAGTACCGAGCACATCCCTTGGGATGACCATAATAAACATATGCTCCAATCTTAAAGTGTAAGCTTTCCACATTGAATTCAACTTTTAGCGTTATACTAAAAGGGAAGTGGGTATCTTACCACATAAGATTAAAAAGACTTCAATCCCATCCCGATAGCAGACTTGTGCACTAAGTCTCTTGCCAATCATTTCGTCAAGTGATCAGCCATATTTTGTTGAGATCTCACAAAATCAACCGAAATTACTACATTCATGATAAGCTCACGAACCATGCTGTGTCTAACACCTAAGTGCCTCGAGTTGCCATTATACACTTGGCTATATGCCTTAGCCAAAGTGGCAACACTATCACAATGAATACAAATAGGCAAAATTGGTTTAGACGACGATGAAATCTCATAAATTAAATTCCTTAGCCATTCAGCTTATTTACCCGTAGCGGCTAATGCTACGAATTCAGATTCCATTGTCGAGTTGGTAATACAAGTTTGCTTCTTAGAAGCCCACGAGATGGCGCCTCTCGCATGTAAAAATACCCAACCACTTGTGGAAGAATGATCTTCTTCATTGGTTATCCAACTCGCATCCGAATATCCTTCTATTAGCGAAGGAAATCCGATGTAAGACAAACTATAATTCTTAGTTCCCTTTAAATACTTAAGTACCCTCCTAATTGCTTACCAATGATGAGTACTAGGATTACTAGTATACCTACTCAATTTCCCCACGGCAAAAGCAATATCCGGCCTTGTACTTGTCATGGCATACATCAAGCATCCTAAATCTCCGGGTTTTGAAAATGATGCGACTCCAAAATGAATGGAAGCCTTGGAATGCTTCCGATGCAGTGCACGTGCCTTAATTACCTGAAACTATATGCTAAAATACGTCAACAAAATCGTAGTTTATAGGTTTACATGAAAAGATGACTTGTATGGACAACAACAATTGAGTTTGAATTTATAAAGCATAAATTCCATGTTATGTATTACGAATAATCATCATGCAACCGAAACTTATTATGATTTTGCCCTGTGTAGTATTTCCCGCTGTAATACTATAATGTTAAATATATACGCACCCGTTAACAGTTGGCGCGACCAACCCGGGTGGGGGACATTAATCCTGGTAGATCTATCCATATGATATTCACGCTTACATAAATGTAATTAACGGTCCATGATCTAAGGGCATCATGAAATCACATGTGTAACACATAATATAAATAAAGCAGATTCTGTGTCCATATGAAAATGTAGCATGTCTTTCTACCCCAAAACATAACAGTGTGAAAATAGGCGCTATGAAGACTCAACATAAATGTGATAGCAAATATGAGCGTAAAATCGTAGATTTCGTTGTTGATGAGTGATGAAACCGGGTGTGTTTAACTGAGTCCTAAATGATAGAGGGACTTAATAACTCTCATATATATGATAATATGCATGCATAAGGGTTTTTATGTTTTAAATCACCCAAATTAACAAGTTCATAAATAAAAGTCACTTAAAAACGTCAAGTTTATACATATATATATATATACATGTATCAGAAGAAATGTTAAAATCACTAACTGACGGACCAGTTGTGCCCAATGGCAACCCTCCAATACTGGAAAGAACTGTTGAGGTAACTAACCTAACAGAGGCACAAAAGCAGAGAAAATTGGGGCACAAAACAACAAGAAAGTTGTTGGTGATATCCATCCCAAATGACATATACAACTGCCTGACAAACACTAAAACAACCAAATCCATCTGGGATGAGGTGTGTAAGTTGATGAGGGCATCAGACAGGGCAGCTACAAACAGAGCACAGAACAGCTTAATGACGTTAGAAAATTTCAGAGCTAGAGAGGGGGAATTGATGGAGAATACGTACTTGAGGTTTGTCAGCTTAGTAAGTGAGATGAAGAGGAACGGTGTCACTAAGTCCAACATAGACATCAACGTTAAATTTCTAACGTGCTTAATCCAGAATGGGAAAAGTACGCAATGATCATTCAACAGACAAAAGACATAGAGGAGATGGATTTCCATATGGTCTTTGAAAACCTTAACAACTATCAGGAAGTTGTTTTAAGGAAAATGTCTGGAAAGAAGAAAGCAGAAAAAGATACTGTTGATCCTTTAGCATTATTGGCAGACAAGAAATACAAGTATAAGCTAAAGAAGGAAAAACGTGTAGTCATAAGAAGCAGTTCGTCTAAATCAAACTCATCAGATTCCTCAGATGATTCTGAATAGAAGAAATGAAGAAACAAATGGCCTTACTCACTAAGGCATTTCAGAAGAAGTTCTACCGAAAACCCACCAATAACAAGATGAGATACAAAACAGGCTCACGAAATTTTGATAAGAAGGGGAGATATGACAAGTCAGGTGAAAGCAGTGGAAAGAAAGCCGATAAACATGATATATCTGAAAAGTCAGCTAAGAAAGATACAGAGCAAAAATGCTACAACTGTGGCAAGCCAAGACACTATGCCCGAGAATGCAGAATGCCTGTAGTAAAAAACTCAGAATACTACACAAGAAAGGCACTTCTAGCAAAAGAAAAAGAAACTGGCAAAGCTTTAATGGCTGAGGATGATCATTGACTGCAACTATCTAAGGATGAAGACATCTTAGATGAAGATGCACATATCTGCTTAAAGTCAGAGGTCTTTAACGAATCAGAACTGAGTGAGTCAGCAATGATTGCAGAAGATTGAGTATAGGTAGGGTTGACGGATGAAGAGGATGATGAAATTGAAGAGTCTGACGAGGAAGTTACTGAAGAAATAGCAATGATTCAAATAGGAGATGCTGGTTGCAGCAAAGATAGAGAAAGTGATGAATCAAATTCAGACAAATCAGAGAGTTCAGAGACACCTGAGGTACATTCTAACTCTGAATCAGAAAATGATGACTCCTGTATGCTTGAACAAAAACTAATGCAAATGACTTTCATGCTAAAGAAATTTGAAAAAAAATATCCGAAAACAAAAATGCTCATTCCTTGGAAAAACAAGCTAAATCAAGAACATGCGTTAGTGTTGGATTTTTTCAAGGATAAGGCATTAGCACTACGAGCTGTATCAAATTTACAACATAAAACAAATGATCTTCAATGTAAAATCCAAGAACTGAATAACAATATATCTGACTTAAAAGAAAAAGTGAATTTTGCTGAATTAGAAGTTTCAAGTTATTCTGTAAAATATCATGTCATTTTTAAAGAAAGAACAAAACTTTACGAGAAAATAAAAACATTGGAAGATGAGTTTATCAAACGAGGTCAAACAGATCAAACAATATATTTAAATCAACCTAAAGATACTGAATTCTATAATTCTAAATCTGGTATAGGTTGGAATAATCCTAAATATCTGACAATGGCTATTTCAAATTCACCTACTTTATATGATGTCAGATACATGAATTTAGGATTACAAATGACATTTATGAAAGCATCAGATGAGATAGAATGAAGTGAAGATTCAAAAAGGCTAAGATCTGTAAAATGCAAAATTCTATTGATTATAACAGAATAAATGAATCTAATAAAAATTCTTGCATCAATGAGGAGTATATTCAGACATATTCTGATAAGGATTTATCTGAAAATACTACTCATTCTCAAAAGCTATTTTTACCAACTTCAATTCTTGAAAAGATGAACTCTGATCTTGAATTGAAAATAAACACTTTTGAGACAGAAAATCAAAATCTTAAGGCTGAACTTAAATATTTGGAACAAAAGTTGCAACAACAACCTGAAAACAAATCAAAATCAGATCAACCACCTTCAATTCAACTTGATTCTGTTAATTCTGAAAAAAGATTTTGATCTATATATGAACTTGGATTTTAACTCTTTGGAAGAAATGTTTATTAAGATAGATGAGTTTGTAAAACCTTTACACAAAATACAACCTGATGATCCTAAAGAACCAGTTAGAATTCTAAAAAGAATATCTACAAATTCAAAGGATTCATCAGAACATTCACCAAATTTAACACTGAAAATGGAGAAAACAAAAGTTAATTTTGTAACTCCTACTTATGAAAAAGGTGAATCATCTTCCACAAGGGACTCTATTTCACATAAGGTCCAAAATTGAAAAGGTAAGAAACTTTTACAGAAGAAACAAGTTTCAAAAATGACTATTTCTCGTGTTTCTTGTTTGTCAGATAATATTGTGAAAGGTTCTCGGAAGCAAGAATGGAGAAAGAAGCAGAAAGAAAAGAAAAACAAGAGTATAAAACAAGAGTGGAGAGTCAAAGAAAATATTGTTACGGATAGGATAAGACAATTTGAAAAATCTGTCTGTAATAATAATTTTACTGATAAATCTTGTACTAAATACTCTCGGACTGCCTTAATTGCTTTAAATTCTGTTTCTAGTAAATCAATGCATGCTAAATCTAATAAGTTTGTATGGCTACCAAAGAAAAAGGATCCATATTTTAAACAGAAAAAGGTTCCAAAGGAGCAAGTTTCAAAAACAGTTCCACATCGAAGTGTACAAAAATGGATACCGAAAAGAACTATTAAAAAGTGGGTTCCTAAAATAAAAGAAATATTTGATGAGAAGACAAATATTAAACCATATGATTTACTAAAGTCAAAAGTACCCAACTATAAGTGGGTACGTCAAGTTTTATTTCATCTTATAGGTAAATCATGTGTGGTACCTTGACTCCGGATGCTCAAAGCACATGATCGGACAGAAAGAAACCATCACTAACTTTGTTGATAAGTTTTGTGGGACGATCCGATTCGGGAATGATCAATTATGTCCGATAAAAGGATATGGGAGTCTTGCGTACGATACGATAACAATTCAGAAAGTCTTCTACGTTGACGGTCTTGGTCACAACTTGTTCAGCATTGGACAACTCTGCGACAAAGGATTAGAGGTCAAATTTAAAGCAAATCGGTGCAGCATAAGGTCTGGAGAAGGAAAAGAAATCCTTGTAGGGAACAGGAAAACAAATATGTACTCAATAGACTTATCCTCAACCATATTCAAGAAGGATGTGTGCTTAATGTCAAAAGCAACATCTAAAATTTCTTGGCTATGGCATCGTCGCCTTTCTCACTTGAATTTCAAAGAATTAACCAACCTTGCAAAGGTGGGTTGGTCAAAGGGCTACCAACTCTCAGGTTTCAAAAAGAGCAGTTGTGTGCAGCTTGTGAAAAAGGAAAGATGGTTAGAGCATCCCACAAGTCCAAAACTGAACACTCATCAACGAGAGCATTGGAACTGCTTCATATGGACTTGTGTGGACCAATGAGAGTACAGAGTATAAACAAGAAACGATATGTGTTGGTAATAGTCGATGACTACTCCAGATACACATGGGTATTTTTCCTCCGTTCCAAATCTGATGCTACCGAAACAATAATCGACTTCATCCGTAGAATTCAAGTCAAGTTGCAGCTCTCAGTTCAAACCATCATATCAGATAACAGGACAGAATTTAAGAACAAATCTCTCGAATCGTTTCTGATTTCTGTGGGAATAACACATCAATTCTCAGCAGCTCGTACTCCACAGCAAAATGGTGTCGTTGAACGAAGAAATCGCACACTAGTTGAATCTGCAAGAACGATGCTGACATATTCCAATCTTCCTCCTTTGGGCTGAAGCTGTAGCAATAGCTTGTTTCATGCAGAACAGATCAATAATTAACAAAAGATTTGAAAAGACTCCGTACGAATTAATAAACAAATGTGTACCTAATGTCAAGTTTTTTCATGTCTTTGGATGCAGGTGCTTCATATTAAATAACAAAGACAATCTGGGAAAATTTAGTCAAAAAGCTGATGAAGACATCTTCAATGGTTATTCGAAGGAGTCTATAGCCTTCCGAGTCTACAATAAGCGAACCAAGACAGTCAATGAAAGCTTGATTGTCAAATTTGATGAAGGCATAGTAATGGCTTCTGAAAACATACCAGTTCAGGACCCGATCATAACAAGCCGACTTCTATGAAGTCATCTGAACAGAGTGCAGATAATTCTGATTTAAATAAACTGTTCGAGAATTTCTATGTAGTCTACTTTGAAAAGCCCAAAATAAATATTTTAACTTTGGTGCCTGGCAGGATTACTGAAGATCCAGTCGTAGTCTCAGACTATTCTCATCAACCCATTTCAGAAGAATTGGAGAGGCTTCAACGACAGACATGCACTTACCTGTTGATAGTGTACAACCTATTCAACCTCTAGTATCTTTTGAAACCCCCTTACCATCTGAAAACTCAGAAACCCCGATCACAGATAATATACCATCAACATCAGAAGCTAACCCCCCGAATTCCCTATTTAGACTTAAACCCCAATCAAGACCAAATTCAGCCTTATCCACATACCTTTAAGTGGACAAGAAATCACCCAACTGAAAATATCATAGTTGATCCTTCTGCATCAGTCCAAACCAGAAGAGCAACCATAAATGAGTGTTTATTTTCAAACTTCCTGTTAAATGTGTATTCCCGTATGTATTCAACACCTTGATGATTCATTCACACAACCCAAGAAGAAACAAGCTCAATAAAAGGGTTATGATGAAGAAGACAATGAGAATAAATGAGAGAATGATAAAGTGGCGGCTGTAGTAATTCTTTTCAATTGATGAACCGTGTTTTACAAAATGGTAACCCTAGGAGCTTTATAGCTCCATTTAATTAACTATGTGGCATTGACACAATTGCCCACTAGACTTTTACATAGAAAATAAATTACAAGGAAATAAATACAAAGCTAAATGCTAAGTAAATAATTATTACAAAATAACTCCATATGATCGAAATTAAATGTCTAACAATCTCCCCTTTTCAATCATTTAGGAGGTCCTGGAACTCTGGCATGATCAGTCGATTCTCGGAGTCCAAGGATGACGTCAAAGCGTCTGGTCACTTGTCTCAAATGTAGCTTTTCGTTCAGCTATTCAATGCCGCTGAGGATATCCTGAATCTCCATCGGTGAGCATCTGAATTCTGGATTTGGTTGAGCGTCAAAGTCTTGAACTATCTGAGTAAGCGCTACTCGAACCAATCTGATAGTGCCGTCGGAGTAACATGGAAGATCCTCAAAGCAATGAATCTTTTGTAACCCTTCTGGTTCAAAAATATGACCCCTGGCTGTCCTCGAAGCAGAACTTTATACGCCGGATGGTGGTCTAGCGAAAATATATCTTGATCAGGAGCTTTCAGACCCACTTTTACTAAGGCACTCTCAATTGCCATCTGAAAATCTCTGAGGCACATTATGATTGATCGACGATTCATGCATCGAACTAGGGCTGCAAGTGCAGTCATGTGAGTTAGATGACCCTTGACTTTAATTTTCATCTTGTTGTGCAGAAGCTCGATGTCGTCTATGTTTACAAAGTCAAGGTCGCTTTCATACAATTCTTCTCTGAGTACCTCGAAGGCCGGAGTGACACTCTGGCTCTCTTGTACATGTGGATGTTATTAATCTTTACTATTTTGGATTTCGACCAATATTTGCTCTTGTCTCTCGTTTCCCTTAGCATCATCTGATTATATTCAGCTTGAACACATCGAGATGCATCAGTCATCACCATCAGAAGACGTCTATTGTAAGACCCCGACTTCTTTCTAAATACCATGTTGAACCTTTCTTCTAAGAAAGGATTCTGAAATTGATCAGCCGGGAACTTCTTCAAGAATTCTTTTAACCCTTGGACCGGAGGTTCTTCTAATTCTTCAGGAGGAGCCTCAAGAAGTTTCAAGACTCGATCTCTTAGGTCCTGACTCAATTCTTCTTTTGTTTCAGCATCTAGATTGTGAACTTTTCCCCTTGAGTACCAATTGATCCATGCCACGTCTGTCATGTCGTATATTGGGGTGACATCTCTTGTTTCAAAACAGTCGACAGTTCCGGATCCGGATGATTCAGCGATGTGGGCAGGCGGAGCTGATTGAGATGGAAGGGTTGATTGGACTGTTCGGGTAGGTATAACTAGTGGAATTTCTTTTGGTGTGGGAGTGGGTTGGATTGATGGAGTTTCTATGGGAGTAGGTGAATGTGATTTGATGGAAGAAGTTATTTTTCTTGAGGTCCATAGGATGGGGAATACAAAATTTCCATTGGAGGAGGTGATTGTTGTGGTGATTGGGGTTCAGACTTTGGTGTGAGAAAGGTATAGTCGTTATCAGTATCAGAGTCTGAGTCAGACACTAATATGATTTCGACTTATTCGTATTGAGGTTCATATCTCACCATTGCTGACATAGGGTCTAAAAAAGCTGGACCTTCAATCTGTAAAGGTTCATATTCTATCATCAATGCTTCCCTAACCTCATAAGTCTGATCCCTAGACCCCTGAATTTCTGTACCTTCAGCCTCTGCTCCCCCTACAGTGATCATTGGGTCCTCAGACTGAGTTTTTTGTCTTTTCTCCCCTCATGACGATCTGGGTCATCTTGATCGTCATGCTTTCTTTTTGGAGCCTCAACCTGAGGACGACACTGAAGTTCTATTACCGCAGACTCGAGGCGGTCCATTCTGGAATTTATTTGCTCCTGGACTTGCAGAATTAAACGTGTAAGTGCATCAATCTTGTCCGAGAGCTCTGCGATTAGGTTTTGGACTGAATGGGATCCTGGTGGAGGGCCAGCTTCGGAAGCGACACCCTTACCCTTTATAAGTGAAAGAAGGGCGGTGTGACGTTCCTCGGCAGCTTCCTTTTGGGCGTCCAGGTCTGCCCGGGTAATCACTCCGGCAGCACGTAGAGCTGCCGTTAACATCTCCAAGTTGATAGGGAGATGGCCGGAAGTGGATGGCGTTGATTGAGGCACTCCAGGTCTTCCTTCCGTCATTTCTGGGTCCGGTATTGGACGCTCAGATCTAGAAGTTTGTGGAGCTGCCACGGAGGCAGCTCTTGGGGAAGTTTGGGAACCTAATTCGGATGGGGTCTAATTCGGATGCTTAGAAGTCTGATGGTCCGAATTCGTATGAACCGGATTCGGATGAACAGTGATGACTTCGGATAGGCAATATGTGTGGTTCGGATGAGCTGTTGGAACTGAATTCGGATGGTCCGAATTCGGGTGAACAATGGACACGCACTCAAAAAATGTACAGGTAGGAGACCGAATTCGGATGGTCCGAGTTCGGGTGGTCCGAATTGGATATGGTCCGAAGTGAAAATTTAAAAATTTAAGCACAAGTCCAATATGATAAAAGAGGATGCCTGATCTGAACTTCGGATTGTCCGAAGTTCGGATGGGACCGAAGTATGGTCCGAAATAGACACAAATGGGTCCGAAATACACCTAAAGCTGGTCCGAAATGGACCGAAGTGAGGTCCGAACTAGGGTGATATATGGTCTGAATTGGGATCTTAAATGGTCCGAAAAGCTACAGTGTATGGTCCGAAATACAGCAGGTTTTAGCAGATTTTCTAAGGCAGAACAGTTCAGATGTCTATTTTAGCATATTTAAAGCCTAAAAATGTTTCTAAATGATTGAGAAACTATTTTAAACACTTTTGATGAATTAAAATATACCAGAACAATTAAAAATCAGTAAAAACAAGCTAAAACCCACTAAAAACCCACATTTTTAAACTTTTTGAAAATATCCGATTCTTGATGATTTAAGAGGAGATATGGAATAGATTAAGCTCGAAATCAGTATATGAGGATATTGTGATGATTATAAGACTATAATAACACAATAAACACGGAAAAATAGAGAAGAAAATGATCTAACCGAATGGAACAGTGAAGAACACGATGAAGATGAAGAAACCCAGCAGAATCCGAGAAGAACAAGTTGAAATCCACCTTTTGGGCTCTGATACCAATTGTTAAATGTGTATTCCCATATGTATTCAGCACCTTGATGATTCTTTCACACAACCCAAGAAGAAACAAGCTCAATAAAAGGGTTATGATGAAGGAGACAATGAGAATAAATGAGAGAATGATAAAGTGGCGGCTGTAGTAATTCTTTTCAATTGATGAACCGTGTTTTACAAAAAGGTAACCCTAGGAGCTTTATAGCTCCATTTAATTAACTATGGGGCATTGACACAATTGCCCCCTAGACTTTTACATAGAAATTAAATTACAAGGAAATAAATACAAAGCTAAATGCTAAGTAAATAATTATTACAAAATAACTCCATATGATCGAAATTAAATGTCTAACACTTCCTGAGCAAAATTGAGCCAAAGAATGTTAAAGAAGTTCTTCTGGATGCTGATTGGATTGTGGCAATGCAAGAAGAGTTGAATCAATTTTAAAGGTTGAAGGTCTGGAGATTTGTGGAGCGACCAAAAGATAAATCAATCATTGGCACGAAGTGGATTTTCAAGAAAAAGAAGGATGAACATGGTGTCATCATTCGTAACAAGGCTCGCCTCATCGCCAAAGGATATAGTCAACAAGAAGGGATTGATTACGATGAAAATTTCGCTCTAGTTGCCAGAATAGAAGCAATTAGGATGTTTTTGGCTTTTGTTGCTCATAAAAACTTTACAGTTTACCAAATGAATATAAAAACTGCGTTTTTAAATGGGGAACTAACAGATGAAGTGTATACATATCAGCCCGAAGGGTTTACTGATCCTTCAAAGCCTGATCATGTATGTATTTTAGATAAATCTCTGTATGGCCTTAAACAAGCACCTCGTGCTTGGTATGATGCACTTTCAACATACTTGTTGAAATGTGGATTTAACAAAGGTACAGTGGATACTACCCTGTTTATAAAACATCAGGGGCCATATATTATAGTAATTCAAATATATGTAGATGACATAATATTTGGGTCTACAAATCCAGAATTTTGCAAGAAATTCGCTTTCTTAATGTCCCAGAAATTTGAAATGAGCATGATGGGAGAAATAAATTTTTTCTTAGGTTTACAAGTAAAACAACTGATTGATAGAATTTCATCAATCAATCCAAATATATTCAGTACTCCTATGAAAACTCCCTTGGCTCCGGATTCCAAGTCCAAACTCGATGAGGACATTTCAGGGAAACCTGTAGATGTAACCCACTATCGAGGAATTATGAGGTCATTAATGTATTTAACTACAAGTAGACCTGATATTATGTTTGCTACATGTGTTTGTGCCAGATACCAGGCTAATCCAAAAGAATCACATTTTTCTGCTGCCAAAAGAATCTTAAGATATCTAAAGTGAACACCAAACCTTGATTTGTGGTATCCCCGGGAATCATCATTCAATTTAACTGTCTTTTCTGATGCTGATCACGCAGGTGATAAAATGGACAGAAAAAGCACATGAGGAGCAGTTCAGTTCTTAGGTGACAAACCCGTCTGCTGGTCATCCAAGAAACAACACTATGTTTCACTGTCTACAGCCGAAGCTGAATATGTTGCTGTATCATCGTGCTGTTCTCAAGGGTTGTGGATGAAGAGCCAGCTCAGAGACTATGAGTTTACACCATAGAAGATTCCAATATATTGTGATTCTCAGAGTGCAATAGCCATAGCATCTAATCTAGTGCAATACTCTAAAACCAAACACATCGACATCCGGTATCATTTTATTAAGGATCATGTAAAAAATGGTAATATAGAATTATATTTTGTTCCTACTGAATATCAATTAGCTGACTTGTTTACCAAAGCATTAGATGACAATGGTTTAATTTTTTGGTATACAAGTTGGGTATGTTGAATCGTTAGATTTAATCATTCAGTAGTTACAAATTATAATTTTAAATTTAAATTTTTTATCTTTTGATTTACATTCGATGTTAAACTCATGTGTTTTTAAAGTTTAAATTTTTCGGAGTTTAACAGATCTGGATTATTATGTGCAGGGGCAGCAGAAAGATATTTTATCTGATTTTGTGAAATCTGATAAATTTTTATCTGGTTTTTATAGGGGGAGCAGTCATTTCAAATGATATATACATTTGAGGGGGAGCTTAATTGCAAACATCAAGGGGAGCAATTTTTTTTTGAGTATTAAACTTTTTGTTATTATGTTGTTCAATTTTTTATTATTTTTTTTGTTTTGTTTTTGTTTTTGTTGTTCAATTTTTGTTGCAGTTAATTTTTTTGTAATTTTAGTGGTTGTCATTTTTTTTTTGTGTGTGAAATGGGCTTACAATCAAAGACTAAATTTTTTGATAGTAAATGGGCTGGATTTAAAATGAAATTTGAAATTGAAATTTTCAACTATAAAGTTGAAATTCAAAATTCAAAATCACTTTTTCGAAATCTTTACCACTGTTCACCGACTCTCTCTATTCTCAATTTATTCACCACGAAGTAATCTCAACAAACTCATAGCAATCGGATTTTCAGCAATTGATTTTAAACTTGTAAGCCATTTCATATTGTCTTGTATTGTTTTTCAGTTTATTTGTTCTATGTTTAGTTTCTGTATGTGAATAAACTGATATATGTGTGTGTTCGTATGAACATGTGTGTGTTTTCCAAATCTGAAATTAAATGTGTGTTTGCTTGCGGATTAACATCTTGAACTTGAATTTCAAATTTCAAGTATCAATTTCAAACACACAAACAGATAATTGAAATTTTTGGTTTAAAAACTTTCGAGTTCTTAAACACAGAAAATTGGAATTTTTGCAAAGAAATTGTTGTTTCTGAACACAGTTCAGTAAACAAAAGTTATTTGAAATCAATTTTCGAGTGGGACTCAAGTTTCTAATAAGTGAAAAAGTCACTGAATTCAAATTTTTGAAAATGAGTGAATAAGGACTTAGAAATATTTTTAAAACAATTTCTCGATTAATACTGTAGTCGAGAAAGCATCAAGTTTCATGCGAGTTGACAGAAATGTCATTCGAGAAACTTGTAAGTTCATTCGAGTTGAACATGTTTTTGTTCGAGAAATAGTCTTATGTTATCCGAGTTGTGTTCTTTTCAAGACTTAAATTTATTTTCTGAACCTCTCGATAACAACTGTCATTCGAGTTATTTTCAAGTTTATTTCGAGTTGGACTCGTACCTCATTCGAGTCCTTCAAGCTTTATTCGAGTTGAGTCAAGTCAAGGACTGAATATTTTTCTTTCATTCGAGTCCTCTCACGAGTAAATTGAGTTGGTCTAAGAGTTAGATCGAGAAATTCTTATTTGATGATCGAGTTGAGTAGATTTAAGGACTTAGAATTTTTTCAATACAAGTCTCGATAATTCCTTCATTCGAGAAAGGAATTAATTTCATTCGAGTTGAGTTGTTAATCCTTCGAGAAAACGTCTATTTTGATCGAGTTTGTCATAAGTAGTATTCGAGTTGACACTTAGATGCATTCGAGAACATTCTTCATTATTCGAGTTCCATACTTGTGTCTATTGAGTTCGGTCATTCACTATTCAAGAATCTTCACATATCACCCGAGATTTATACTCACTTTTTGTGAAAAAGTTTCTAAGTGTTGGTAATTTAAATTTTTAAGAAAAATTTCACATTTTTCAAGAATTTTTTTTAAAATCTGTGTTTTTCTAACATTGGTCTATGAAAGATTGACTTTGGAATCCTAGCAATAATATTTCAATATTATTGTCTGGAATCCCGATGCTTTAAACAGAAAAACACATATTTTAATAATTTCTGGCAAAATGTTTTATTTTTCTATTTGAAGGATTTCATTTGATTATCTGTTGAGTCTAACATGGTTATTATTTTTCACAGGTTTCAAATGGCATCACCAGCTCAATCCCAACCTCAAACTCCTTTGCTTCACATTCTTCATCAAATCACACCCTTGTTTCTAAGCCAGTTAGATTTGCATCAGTCACCCGACCTTCACCTTCCACCCTCATACCAGATAACCAGCTTGTTAAACCAAAATATTTCTTACCATTTCGTGATAACAACCATCGCCTTGACACCAAAGTCATAAAAGTAAGCCAACCTATTATTGTAGATATTATAAAAGGTCATCCTTTAGGATATCTTCTACAATATAAGCCTTCTATTCCTCAGGTCTATGTTCAACGATTCTAGCACACATTTAAATTTGTCCCAGCTGATGGTAACCATCATTTTAAGGTTACCATCGATCAGTTCAAAATCAAAATAACCTTAGTCAGATTGAGGCATAATCTGTTTCTGCCTCGTCGAATCGATACGGTGAATATTCAGTTAGCAGACTTTGAAGATTTTGTGTCAGATGAGGAATTGGTTCATGATTTAATATGTCTGAGATATTCAAAGCCACTACCAAATAGTTCGAAGTTCCATTAAAATGGGCTAAATGGCGAATGGTACACTCCTTTTGGCATCATCAACAGATGCATGACGTCGAAGCATACGGGAATTGACAGACGTAGCATACACTGTCTAAGTATATTTCATGGAATTGCGTTCAACAAGCATTACGACTACGCGCAGTGTATCTGGGAGGATCTAAAGGAAGTTTTTCCCACTTCAACGTTTCATCCAAATTCTTATCAAAGGCATTTTAAGGGGTAATAAAAATATTCTGAAATGATCTAGTTCTCAACGATATCCAGATTATGTAATGATGAGCTTACATGAGGTCCCAGATTCACCGAATGCCAATATCATGCCAATTCCAGAAGTGTTATTGAAATATGCTGATCGGGAGAATGAAAATGTAAGGTTGTACCATATAGATCACGCTCCTATAGAGACCCAAGAGCCGGGTTCTCTTAACCAGGGAGTTGTAGAAGAGGAGGAACTTCAGCATGGGGCTGAAATTCAGGGAAGCCAACAAGTGAGTGAGGGAGCAGAATTTCAAGTGAGGGGTGGTGAGGGAGAAGCTAGTAGCTCTGACTCTGAAAGAACACTATCTAATATTCAAGAAGGAACTGCAGAAGGAGAGGATGATGATAATGATGATGATGAGGGAGCAATTGATCCAAATGAGGAGGTGATGGTTTGATAGATATTGTGGAAATTGCTAGGCAGAGTGTGAGGGATGTCCCCAGCCTAGAAAGCCGGGAACAAACCACATATGATGTTAGCTCCCTACAGGGAGTTAGTATAGAACAAGTCAGCATCCCACTGACGTATGCACACCCCACCGGCCACTCAGTCTCCTCTCAACAGGAGATTGCTTCTTTTGTTCACCGGGATGAAGCTCATATGCTATCCGATAATCCTTTAGATTTGACGGATATTGAAACAAGTACACATCCGCCCGAGTGTACGACTTCGTTTGATGCACAAATTCTAGAACATATACACCTCAGGACACTTGCGTCTACTTTATGTGTTGAAGTAAGTGCAGTTGAACTACGTGTCACTGCCAGAACAACCTCCGTAACGGAAGCATTCGTTGCTCCGTCACTTGAAGAGCTTGGAAGTCCAGTTAGAGCTACATCACTGCCAACTCTGAGCACTGGCCACGCAGATGTTCTTTATACAAGTTCAACTGTGATGTCAACTGGAAGTCTACGTGACCTAGTAGTTACTCTTTCCCCTTTTGTTACTGAAACATCTTTGAATCAAGCTTTGAATGCTACAGTGGCAGGAGTGAATAGTCACTTGACGGCCCCAACTATCCGAAGTCATGTCTCAGATGACAAATATCCACAAGTTCTTAAAAGGCAAGAATGTAGCTGAAGAAACAGTGCAGCAAAAAGATCCAAATGCAGCCATTGAAGAGCTACGAAACTTTGTGTTTGAACAGTTTGATGAAATGAGAGAGCGCATGATGGGGTTGGAGAGCACAGTAATTACTGCTTTTGGAAATTTATCTGAACGAGTATCAGCCGTTGAACAAATGTGTAAGGCTCAAGCTTCAGTGCCAAAACGGAAGCATGACGAGCATGATGAGGACTCCGATGATGATCCTCATGAGGGGGACAAGAGGAGGAAGCTCGATGAGCCAACAACTGGTTTATTAATGATCACGTATCCGGAGAAAGAGGCTGAAGCTGAGAGAAAGGAGAAGCCGGAAGCTCTAAGGAACCTGCTGATACTCAAGGTGGACAGGAATTGATTCTTTATGAAGATGTTCCTGTTCCATTGAGCATTCAGTCAGAGTTTTATAATTTTGATGAATATGAAGATTCAAAAATTGAAGTTCATGAACAAATTCCAATGATTGAGGATGGAGAGAAAATGGTGGAAATTGAAGAGTCTGATGATGATGATGTCATTGAATTGACTAATATTGCAGTAAAAGCTGAAAGGATAAAAGAAGAAGAAGTTTTGATTCAGGAAATATTAAAAGATGATATACCTGTACCAACGGTTGATAAGCCTGAGGTTATGGTACGAGTGAAAGAAGAAGATTTTGATCCATTTCATGTTGAAAGTTCTATTCCTCCAGCTGTTAAAGAAATCAATGAATTTGAGATAATGGAGAGGTTCTTTAATGAATATGTCTTAGCGGATGAATCGCAAAGACAACATCAATTAAGGTTTGAAGCTCAAAGGATTGTACAAAGGGAGATTAATGACAAGTTGTTTATTCTGAATGAGGAAGAAGTGAGAAAGAAAAAGAAAAAAGGATTTGAGCTATCATCGAAGAAATCAGCTGAGTATACTAGAAAAAGGAACAAATTGCCATATCTCGAAGATTATCTTGAAAAGAAGATCGTTTGTAAAAAACAAGCTTCTTGCACGTTTCTGAAGCTACTCAGAGTTTTAGAGCCAAATACACCAAATTTAGCTAACTATGCAAGTTTTCTTCAGAATAAAGCTCAAAGTGCTGAAAAGGTCAGAAGTGAATTTCCGATTGTTGATCTGATAAAGATAGAAAAGGATCGATTTGTAAAGATATTTTATCCTACTTTAACGGTTAAAAGATCTGATGGAAATACTTACACGTTTACTGAAGCCGACATGTTTTGGATGCACTTGGTTGATATTGAAGACTTGTTTGATGAACTTTGTCGAAACAAACGGAATGAACACTGTAGGTTTGCGCTGAAGACATTATTTCATTTTATGCACATTAAACTCGCACTTATGTCAGTGCAAGACCTTCAGATAGGTGTTGAAAGAGGAATGCGTAAAATCAATGTAACTCCACCTAATAGAGAAATCAAGTTTGCTGGAGAGTTAAAAGAATATCAAGTGATAATGGTGAAGCGTCCAGCTGTTATGTACAAAGATAACGACCGAAAGCTGAGAGCAATGAGAAGTATTGAACTTAACAAGTTTTGCGATGGAACCCTTCAGAAGGTTATGAGTGGGTTGAAAGGCAAATTGGCTGCTGATCAGAAGAGGAAAACAAAGAGAGGAGCTCTCAGTGCTTATGATAAGAGGCTCATGGTAGAGTTCATTTCAAAGATCAAATGGAGACTGTCCAACAGAAAAAGCGTGAGAAATTTTGAGATGAAGTTGGGGCTGACAAAATGAAGACTTGGTTTGTTTCATCAAAGGGGGAGAATGTTGGAACTTATTTTTGTTGATGAAATAAATAAGTCTAGGATATAAAGAGTAAATAGGTAAAAGTTGTAATTAAATATAAATAGGTATTTTGACTTTGTAAAAAGTAGATCTGACAATTTCAATTGTAATTTTGCACGGAAATCTTGGAAAGCATTCTAGGGCTACAATGTCGTATTCTCACATTTTCATCTCTGTAATCTTGTGATCTTAATCAAATCATTCGGTTAGTATTTCTAATCTTGTTCTTAATTGTTTGTGCTTAATTGTTGATTTAAAAAAAAAGAATTGCATTATGATTTTTCAAAGTCGATGTAATATTATTTCCAAAAATTCGGATTTCATAACCTTGAAACAACTTGTGATTCTTGTTGTTTATTCAAAAACCACATGTATAAAAGGCTATGAAACACATTTATAGAACTTACTTCATAATAGTCATAGTCACATAATGTGTTTATATATTTATAAACACATTTGTATAAACAAACTTTAAAACAAAACTAGTGATTTATAAACTTGAGTTTTTATGAAACTTGTTGTTGTTGTTGATTATATATATTATGCAACACTTATACAAACATAATTATAAGAAGTAATAAGTTACTATTTACTTACTTTGATGTGTTAGAAGAATGAATATGAGTAGAAGTTTAGTTCTTGAACTTAGTTGCACAAAAGAACTCTTAAAACACTTGAAGAACAAAAGTTGCAACTTTGGTCTTCTTGTGGCTTCTTGGCCAGTTTCAAAGAGGACAGAAAGAGAGTGATTTTTAACACCAATATACAAAATATATCCCCTTTAGTGTATAATTAATTATTTACAATTAATCGTAATTACACATGCTTGAATTACAAGAAATAAAATTTCTAACACCAATATACAAAATATATCCACTATTCTATAATATAGGTCTATCTATTTATGAAAAACTGATCAAGATTATTTATATTAAGCTTACTTTGGGGGTTTGTCCAAATACTCCCCTCAAAGTCTAGAAAATTGAGATTCTCCATGAAGTAAACTAATCCTATTTGCAAATTAAACCTAGACTTTTATTATATTTAATTATACACTATTTTAGGTCTAACAATCTCCCCTTTAGTGTATAATTAAATATTTACAATTAATCGCAATTACACATGCTTGAATAACAAAAAATAAAATTTCTAACACGAGTATACAAAATATATCCACTATTCAACAATGTAGGTCTATCTATTTATGAGAAACTGATACGAATTCCCATTCCAGGATATACGTGTGTATATGTTGAAAATGCATCCCCCATTCTCCTCTTTATTCGCTTTTTTTTTTCTTCTTGCACTCGACCACATGCATCAATGCCCATTTTTCCATCACTTCATTTGCAAAGGTAAATATAAAATTTGTTCCCTACATGCTAAAGATAATTAAACAAATGTGTTAAGTGCATTTCATCATTTCTTTTTTCCCAAACCTCCATTTTTATTTCTTGAGCAACAATATAGAATTCCCCCATATTGAGTCTTTCTCCAAAATAAAATCATAGATATGTTAACATACCAATTTAAAGACACTATGCAAATTTTGGGAGCTTAAAACCAAACCGACAATCTTATAGAAAATATTTAAGGATTTTCTTATTTTTTAAAACGTGGATATTTCGGTGTTGTTGGAGCGTTTAATGTGTTTTTAAGTGTTTATGTAGATTTGTTTATGTTAAAGATGTATTTATATAATAACTTGATGGGTTTGTGAGTTCATGTAGATTTTTGTATAAAACGTGTATATATTGTTTCAGAGAGTTTCGAGTCTACCTTGTTTCGAATCTGTTACTTCATTCGAATTGGATCTCGAGTCTATATTGTTTCGAGTTTGTTTCGAGTTTGTTACTGTATCGATTCTGTGCTTCGAATCTGCTGACATTCGACTCTGCTGTGCCTTCGATTCTAAGGATCTTCAATTCTAAGGAGTTCTTCGAATCTGACATAACTTCGAATCTAAAGAGTTCTTCGAATCTGACATTATTTCTAATCTAATTGACTTTTAAGACTTAATCGAATTTAATTTCAAAAGATTTAATATTAATTAGTTTCGACTCTATCTAGATTCGAATAAGTTAGTCTAAATCAGTTTCGAATTAAATTAATTAAGTTCAAATTCAATTTCTTTCAGCTAGCTAGATGTCAAACCTTCAGAAATTCCTTGAGATGGATCACGAAGTTGGGAAGGCAAATGCACCGCCAAAGCTGATGAAAGTTGAGGATTATTACTGGTGGAAGGACAGATTTACGGATTTTGTTCGATTCAACGATATGCGCATGTGGGTGTGCATAGATGAAGGGTACATTCCGCCAGTATCTGAAGTTGAAGGCCGTCAAAAGGTCTTGTCATATCAGATGATGAAAGAAGATGACAAGAAACTATTTGAAGCTGAAAACAAAGCTTTCTCCATTATCCGTATGGCTTTACCTCAAGATATTTTACACACATTTCGGACTCAAAGGACGTCGAAGGAACTTTGGGAGTCTCTCCAGAAAAGGTGTGAAGGTAATCCTCGGGTGCGTAGAAAGCGTACAGAGCTGTTGACTCAACAGTTTGCAATTTTCAAGGCTATTAAGGATGAACAGTTGGATGATATTATCACAAGGTTCTATCATCTGATAACTGAACTTGAAAGTCATGGAATTGAGTATTCGGACACTGACAAGAACAACAAGCTTCTTGATGCCCTACCAGCCAAATGGGCTATGTACGTGGCAATGATTAAGCTTAATGAGGACAAGTATTATGCTCAATCACTTGATGATATTGTGGGAACGTTGAGGGCATATCACTTCGAGATGATTAAGGCTGAGACTGATTACGAGCAAGTCCAGAATCCAGCTATGTATTTTGGAAAGACATCTAAATCATCAGTGACAGCTGAACCAAAGAGTGCTACAGCGTTTTTCACCGGAGAAACGTCATCGTCACCAGAGTCCGAAGACTCACTGAATCACGCGTTCTTAGGGTTAGGAAGATCGGAAGAACCGCAACCTCAAGTCCATCAGGAACCGACAAGTCAGAGCTATTCAAAGATGCCGATGAGCGCAAAGTCCGCAGAAGAACATTTGAATCTGCTTGCTTCCTTTGTGGCAGCTTATGGAAATTGTGTTCAAGGGAAAATCAATGACCCAGCTCTATGGGATGAAGATTATGATCAGGTCGACCCTGATAACTTAGAGGAAATGGATCTTAAGTGGCAACTGGCCATGGTGACCCAGAGGGTTAAAAGATTCATTAAGCGAACTGGGAGGAATCTGCAAATGAACAACAAAGGGATAGGATTTGATAAGTCTAAGGTCAAATGCTACAACTGTCAGGGATTGGGACACTTCGCCAGGGAGTGTCAAAGACCGAAGGTAGAGACATACCAAGGACAGAGTCAGCATCAAGGACAGTACCAAAATCAGTCCCAACAGAGATACCTTCCGAGTTCCTCATCTGGTCAAGCCAATCTAGCGGGTCTAATATCCAATGTCACGTCTGACAGACAGCTAGATGGTTCCTATGACTGGAGTTCACATCCTGAGTCCAATGCTAGAGCTTTCATGGCTGAAGTTACGGAGAATGGTTGTGAAGAAGACGAGCAGACCACAAGGGACAGCAGTCCGATGTGGGTAGAGAAAGCGAATGATCAGACCGTGCTGGAGTTTGCTGCTCAGATGGCCAACGTGGAATCTGATAACTCTAAGGTTAGTCTTTCTTATTCTCTATTTTCAGAATTATGTACTTTGTGTGCTACTTCTAATGATAGGTTAAATCTAGTCTTAGAATCACACAAAACCATCTCTGCTCAAAATGAAAATTTAAAAATTGAAAACGCTAGCCTAAATGATATAAAACAAGATTTAAAAGAAAAGCTTAAGGCTGATGCTCAAGACGTAATCGTTCTAAAAGACAAACTGAGTGAGCAGTGTGTTAGGATAGAGCTTATGTATGAGCACGTAGAGGCCTTGACCAAAAGTCTGAAAGATAAGGACATAGAGCTAGCCGAGACCAAAGTTAAGGTAGCAGAGGCAAATAGCAAGCTGGAAAAGTTTAGGAATTCGAGCCTAAACCTAGGAAAAGTCTTAGATGCCCAAAGACAGTCTAAGAAGCCTGTAGGTCTAGGTTTTCACGAAATTCCTCCACCTTTCAATGCTAATTATGTGCCTCAGCCTCAGGAGAAAACTGACAAGTCAGTAGACTTAGAGGACCTACCTGAACCGACACCTGAGCCTACAGTTGATAATACACCTAAGGTGGTTGACTCAACCGTCAAGGTCAAGAAAGTGAAATTTGTGTCTTCCTCCAGTGAAACACCTGCAGGAAAACAGAAAATTTCATGGGCTGACCAGGTCGAAGAGACAGACACTGTAGATGTACAAAAGGCAGTAGACACTAGTGAGACACCTAGATCTAAGGGACCAACCAAAAAGTCCATGGATAAGATGTCTTGCTTTAGATGTCACGAGAAAGGGCATGTTGCTTCTCACTGTCCACTTAAGAAAGCAGATGTTACCCCTAAGACAGTAAACCCAACACCTGTTAAGCCCTCACCCAGTGTGGCGAGCAGCAGTAGTTCTCAACCTACCGAGAAAACTGTGCAGGCCGCACCCAAACAAGTTGTGAAGAACACACCGGTTAAGGTTGGACCAAAGGAAGTGATTAGGACAAATTCACCGAATCGTGTCAATAATCAATCTAGGTCAGCACCACAGCAAGTCTATAGGAGCACCACACCTAGCAGGTCACATACTCCAGTTAGGTCACATACTCCAGTTAGACAGTATGCACCGGTAAGAGCTCAAGGATCACAGTCAGAAATGGCATATAATAGGAATTATTCTAGAGCTCCACAACAAATGCCTACACCAAGGCAAAGAGTGAACTTAAATCACTCGGCACCACAACAGAATTCAGTTCAAAGGCCCAAGTCACCTGAAAGGCGAGATGGGTACTTGAAAGAGTTCACGTATGTGGACGAGAATGGTATTACCAAGTCAGTCATGGCTTGGGTTCCCCGTGATAACTAACCTCTTTTCTTTCATGTGCAGGAGATAACTACAGGTCCAAACAACAAGTGGTTCGTCGACAGTGGTTGCTCCAGGCACATGACGGGGGAAAGAAGTCTTCTCACAGACTTCAAGGGGGGTAATAGGGGATTCGTATCATTCGCGGGTAACAAGGGTGGATATATCACTGGAACTGGAGAAGTCACTAATGGGACGATTACTTTGGATCAAGTTTATCACGTTGATAAACTGGTTCATAATCTCATTAGTGTCTCTCAAATCTGTGATAAGAAGAACTCAGTGTTATTTACTGACACTGAGGCGTTAGTGCTAAAGCCTGGATTCAAAATACCTGAAGATTTGATATTGATGCGGGCGCCAAGGAAGAATGACTTGTACATGCTCGATATGAACAAGCCAGATACTTCGATGGGTCCGATCTGCTTACTATCGAAAGCTTCAGAGACGGAGTCCGTACTGTGGCACAGACGCATGGCTCACCTGCACCTGAGAAAGATGAATTACATTACGAAGCATGGACTGGTGCAAGGTGTGCCCATGAAAAGTTTTCAGTTCGAGGATAAGTGTCTACCTTGCATGAAGGGCAAACAACACAAGAAGACACACAAGTCCAAGAAGCAGAATTCCATTGCCTCAACATTCGATCTGTTGCACATGGACCGTTTCGGCCCAATCAACAAAAGGAGTATTGGAGGTAGTTGGTACTGCTTAGTTATCACCGACGATTACTCACGTTTTTCTTGGGTTTTCTTTTTAGGTACGAAGGACGAGACGGCTGCGAGGCTCATCGGGTTCTTGGACCAAGTGGAGAACTCATATGGAACTAGGGTTAAATGTATTCGTAGTGATAATGGAACTGAATTCAAAAACATTGTAATTGGTGTATATTGCCTATCAAAGGGCATCGTGCATCAATTCAATGCACCATATGAACCTCAACAGAATGGGGTGGCCGAACGTAAAAATAGAACTTTGATTGAGGCTGCAAGGACTATGCTTTCGGATTCAAAGCTTCCTACCATGTTTTGGAGGGAGGCAGTGAATACCGCGTGCCACATTTTAAACCGAGTCCTTACAGTCAAATCATTGAACAAAACATGTTATGAAATTTTGAATAAACGGCCACCTAACTTAACTGGATTCGAACCGTTTGGAGTACCATGCACACTTTTAAGTACAAAACATCAACCGAAGTTCGGTGAAAAGGCTGACGAAGGATACTTCCTAGGTTATGTACCAAACTCACCAAACAAACGGGTGTTCAACAAAACAACTGGTACTATGGAGATTGTGTATAACATTGAAGTCACGAGTTATACACATGAACCCCAAACTGGTCCGGAATGGATATTTGACTATGATAAGTTATTTGAGTCATTTAACATTCCTCTGGATTGTAATGCAGGTACAATAGAGAAGGACTTGGCGACGTTGCATCTGAACGACGATGGCCAAATCTTTCCAAGGACCACGTTCGAATCTACTTCCGAGCCTACTGCGACGATAGATGGGTCTCCAGAAGTTGCTGATCAAGAGGCACCTACCACTGAGAATCAGACTCAAGCATCGAGTTCCAACTCTGAGGAAAATGTCCGTGAGGAGGAAAATGTAGAAGCTGAGCCTGTTCCCCCATTAGGTGAAATAGGATCCAACTTAGGAGATAATCTAAGAGTTGATGATATAGAGACCTCTAGGATTAACAAGAACCATCCAATAGAAAGCATCATAGGAAATCCTAACGAGGGTGTGAGGACTCGGAGTAGTGTAAATAACAACACCGTGTTGTTGTCGATGATAAACGACTCCAAGGCATATCACACATGTCTTTATTCATGTTTCATATCGCAAGTATAGCCTAAGAATGTGCAAATGGCACTTAAGGATAACTCCTGGGTTGAAGCGATGCAGGAAGAACTTTCACAATTTAGGAAACTAGAAGTGTGGGAGTTAGTTCCGTTACCTCGAGGGGAGATTGCTATAGGAACCAAATGGGTTTTTAAGTGCAAAAGAGACGATCGGGGTATAGTCACGCGCAACAAGGCGAGATTAGTTGTAAAGGGTTTCAACCAAGAGGAGGGAATCGATTACAACGAAGTTTTTGCACCAGTAGCAAGGCTGGAAGCCATTAGGTTGTTTCTAGCATTTGCCTCCTTCAAAGGCTTTAAGGTATATCAACTGGATGTTAAGAGTGCTTTCCTGTACGGGAAAGTGAAGGAGTTAGTGTATGTAGAACAACCGCCCGGATTTACAGATCCAAAATATCCTGAGAGAGTATATCGCTTAGATAAGGCTCTTTACGGATTACATCAGGCACCTAGGGCATGGTATGAGACTCTATCCAACCATCTGTTAGAAAATGGCTTTGAGAGGGGTAGGATAGATAGTACTCTATTTGTGAAGAGAAAGGGAGATCACTTTATCTTGGTACAAGTGTACGTTGATGATATCATTTTTGGATCATCAGACGAACAGATGTGCAAAGATTTCGAAAAGGTGATGAAGTCTAAGTTCGAGATGAGTGCTATGGGGGAGTTGAATTTCTTTTTAGGGTTACAAGTTGACCAAAAGAAGGAAGGGATGTTTATCCATCAAACTAAGTATGTCTATGACATATTAGAACGGTTTGGGATGGAGGGAACTAAGTTGACTGCCCACTTCAGCACGCCGATTCAAGTGAATCACAATCTCGGGCCGGGTACTGAAAGTGATACCGATGTGGATCCGACGTTATATCGGGCCATGATTGGATCACTTATGTATTTAACTGCTTCAAGACCTGACATTATGTTTGCTGTGTGTATTTGTGCTAGGTTTCAAGCGAATCCGAAGGAGATGCATATGAAAGCTGTGAAGCGGATTCCCTACGATACCTCAAGTCGAAAACCGAAGTCGGTGACTTTGGTATTCACCGGAGGGAGATCTCTAGAGTTTGGGGCGTTTCACAGATTCGGACTACGAGGATGCAGCTTGACCGCCAAATCAACGAATGGAGGGTGTCAGTTCCTATGGTCGGAGATTGGTGTCCTGGGCACATGACAAGAAAAAACGCATCGGTGCCGTGTCAACGTGCGAGCCGAGTTATGTAGCATGCTGGTAGTTGCTGTTTCACAGGTTCTGTGGGATTACAACAACAATTGCCGTCGAATTACGGTTTGGCTTTACCACACAAAACTCCTTTAGGATAACAATACAATCTACAATTCTATAACTAATACTCCATTTTTAATAACACAGTCGTAAAACAAAGCACATAGATTAGGGCATCATTTTTATCGTGACTTTGCTTGAAACGAACTAATCAAACTGTAAAAGTGGGCAACAGAAGATAATGAATGCAGACTTATTACCAACGCGTTTGAAGTCACGGTTGTATTTAATTATTATACTGAAGGATGCGACACTCCAGATAATTGTGACCTTGTAGTAGTAAGTTTGTTTTTTCTATATTAGGAGTCGTAGTAGTTCTTTCTTTAAGGTGTCTGCTAATTTAGGAAATTTCTTTTTTAGTAAGTTTCTTCTATTTTATAAGTTTCTATTTTTAGTAAAGTTAGTAGGTTCAGCTTTAGCTTTTTACTGCTTTTTCTTATGAAAAAACAAAAGAAAAAAAAGAGAGGAAAATCAGAAAAATACAAAAAAAAGCAGATATCAGAAAATGAGTTAAGTCTAGATAACATAGGTTACCAGTGACGAAAATTTGCCCTCGTTCGTTATACAGACTCTAAGTATTTAGGCTTTCACACATAATGCAACTAATCCTAGTGTTTTATATCTTTATTAGTTCGATTGTTGGGTTGGTAGGCTAATACATTATATGGGAATTCAAGGCTAATAAAATATTCTTTAAAAGTCAAGCGTGTCACTAATTAGTGTACGAAACCAATCGGTGCTTACTTTTTATGTACAGACATACTAAACATTGAGTCTAAATGAGGTATGCAACAATCTTTTTCTTGGGGATGTATGGCAACATCAAATACATCTGACAATGGAAAGAATAGCTCATATCTGTAAAATGAAGATTCGAAAACATGAACTCTGTTGTACGTAAGTAACAGGACCTGTTGTTCTCTGTTTAGATCGGCGTTTAGCAGCCACATGTCGCTTTGTTTGTACGTCAGTACAGACCTGTACCGCTGTCTGCTACCTTTAAAAATAAACCTTAGTCGAACTAAGACACTTTGTTGTATGAGCAATACGACCTGTGTCCCGTTATGTTGTCTTTTAAAGAAGTTTGCCAAATTTACCAACAGTAGAATTTTTGGCTGTGTGCCTTGATCATAAAAGTATGTCTATGTCGATGTCCCGTAAGATAATAGTTCCTGATAAATACAAGGCCAATGGATATTCCGAAGGTGTAGAATGTTTAACAGCGGTAAAATAACAACAATGGCCCAAATAGTAGTGTCAAACAAACAATTCACAACGGAATCAAAACTTCCTAAGTGTGAAACATTTAAGTATGATGAAAGCTTAGTATCGGCATCTGCTACTATTTGAACCTTTGTAGACTATAACTCCTCAAAATGTTGTTTATATTTAGCTAGATTGTCAAAATTTTTCTTCTGTCTAGAGATTTAAATTTTTTTTTTTTGGTCAACATTTTATTTTACTTATATTTATTTTTACCTTGTTTATTTTATTTCATTTTGTTTAGGTAAAAGGGGTCAAAAGTTACGGAGAGGTGCAATTCAAAGTTGGATAAAAGAAACAGGCGTGACTTATCTTGAGCTTAGGGTAAAAAGAGTTGGCTAGTGTATCTGGTTACAGCGATACCGTAGAAAAAGTTATGAGAAATGTAATTGTATATTCAAAATTTTCGGAGCACATTTTCATAATTATTTGACTGATCGAATTCTAACCTACTCGCACCAGGAGTAATGTCTAATCTGTCAAGTGATTCGAATCTACTCTTTAGACTCCGAAGGTTGAGTAGTATATATAGTGTTCAAAGTGAAGTCATTATACCTACTGTTGGCGAATCTAATACTCTCGAATCTATTTTGGCGATTTCGAATCTGTCCTCGAGTCCTACCGTGTCTCTACTAAACGACATTGTGTCGCTTGAAGACGTTGTGTTAGAGTCTACAACCTTCTAGGTTAATCAACTAGATGGTACAAGATTTGTGTATTTACTACACATTTTTAAGCTAAAACATCAAATTTTGAAGGTTATGGGTCAAAATAGGGTTGTTTGCTAAATACTAAGTTGGACCTATAAAAGATACAAATTAAAGACATAAATCAATGATTAAAACCTAGTTGAACTAATGGTATGTGATTTACCAAGTTTCAAAATGGTAAAATCTTGGGTTTTTGTGAAAATTCATTCGGCGGGCTTCAACTGTTCTAGGAGTCTCGAATCTGTTTCATAGTCCTTCTCGAATCTATCATTAGAATTCGAGATGACCATGAATATTCGAATCTGTCCATTAGACTCGAAAGGGCACTTCGAATCTGTTCCCTTCGAATCTGTCTTTATTTTATTTTGTTTAATGTTAAACTTTATTAAACTTGTTGGAAATGTAATTGTGTGTGGGATTTTGTATTTAATCAAGTACAAAATAAAACAAAATTTTGAATTTAAACAAGTTGGATTGATTTTAATAGTCCTAACAGTTTTATTTATTGTGCAGATAATGCAGTTCGTGCTTTTTGGCCCGAAACATAAATATGGTCCTTAATCCATGACAAATAATATCCCTGAGGCGCAGGGATATCGCCAGTTTTTGGATTGTCCTAGCTGAATCTAGGATTAGCTTTGCTCTAGAACAATAACATCCCAAGTGTTATTTCATATGTGAGGTAGTGTTGACGACCATTTACAAGTTGATTGC
>JAANYP010006123.1:77541-137682 GCA_020465985.1 Centrapalus pauciflorus
TCAGCAGATATGTTGCGCCAAGTGCTACAGTTGGTTTCACAGGAACAAGAAGACGGGCCTATAGACTTTCCATTGAGTATTAGGCAAGCCGCGTTTCTGAGAATGGGCTATAGTCTGGACGTTACGAAATCATCTTATATGAAAAGTGGATTGATAGGGCAGTGGCGATTTCTGGTCCACGTGTTCATGGTTTGTTTTGCGCCAAAGAAGGCTGGTTTTGATTACATCGTCTCAAAGATCCAATCAGGGGTGATTGCGATGGTGTATAATAGGAAGTTCAGCTTCTCGCAGTTGTTTTTCTCGGAATTCATCCATCAGATTACAGCTCCTGACAGAGAAAGATTCCTTCTGTATCCAAGATTTGTAATGATGTTGATAAGGCACTTCTTGCCGAATTTGCCACAATCAAAAGATTCCTTGAGCGTGAATATTATGGATAAGCGCATCTTTTCGGATTGTTCCTCACATCGAGGAAGGTTAGCGGTTCCGGTGGCGCGTCCATTATTTGGAGCAATTGTAGACAGGGAATTTCAAGCCCCAGGTGATGCCAACTGGGCAGGGGTAGTTGATATTCAACCGCAGCAACAGCAACAGCAACAGCAACCGCAACGCCAACAACAGCCGCGTGCTAGGCCGGGTGATCCACGACGCCAACAGCAACAACCTGCTAGTCAAATTCAGGCGTCCAGGCCTTCAACAAGTGAACAACCACAGGCACAAGAAGCAGGGACTTCAGGTGCAGTCCCCGAATCTGAGCAGATTGCTCAGACCTTGGAGGAAATATGGTCCTCTGGTCCTAATGCAAATGAAGATGTGGCAGCAGCATTAGTGGGTGAGCTGCTTAGTCCGCCTGGAGATGAAGATGATATATTTCGTGATGTTGACGAATATCAACCAGAAAGGGCAGCTGACGCATTAATATCTTCAGAATCCGAATCAGATTCAGAGGAAGTTCCTGCAGCTGCAGTTCCTGAAGTTCAAATTGGAACTTATGGTTCGCGATTGATAGTCAATGAAGGTGG
Source organism: Centrapalus pauciflorus (assembly GCA_020465985.1). Taxonomy (NCBI): domain Eukaryota; kingdom Viridiplantae; phylum Streptophyta; class Magnoliopsida; order Asterales; family Asteraceae; genus Centrapalus; species Centrapalus pauciflorus. Next base: position 78,564 of record JAANYP010006123.1, read on the forward strand.
TTCGAGGAGGCGAGAGGCCAGGGAATCGGAGGAGTCAGATTTTGAAGAAGATGAGACTGCTCAGTTGGTGACAAGGCAACGGGCCAAACGTCACAGGTTTATGCAGGGGACTTCATTAGAGTCTGATGCAAAACCTCAGCCTCAAACCCAAACCCAACCCCAAGTTACAGCTCCACTATCACCGCCACCTCAGCAACATGAACCCTACATCCCCCAACCATTCAATCCTGCTCCCTTTCAGTCCATCCCTTCTACATCAGCAGCCTATTCCGACAATCAACGAATCATGCAACTCAAGAGTCGTGTCGACTTTCAGAACGTTCAAATCATAACTCTCACAAAAGCAGTCGGTGAACTCCAAGAGCATAACTCTAATCTTGATAAGGAGAATGCAGAACTGAGAGAGATTGTTGAAAGTGTTAGAGACGAAAACACGGAGATTAAATCATTTGTTGCTGATCAATCGTCTGAAATCCGAGCAATGCGGTCCCTCCTAGAGCAACTTATGAAAAATCTACAAACTCAGGGGGAGACGAGTTGTAAAGATCAGGAAGTACAGCGAAGAGATGATGATAATGAAGGCAATGATCCCGGTGCGAATAAAGAGATTGAGTCTGTAGATTTTCCTGCAGCTCAAGTTATACAAGTTCAGGGGGAGCCTAGTCAAGGCGAAGGACAAAGGGGTGAAGCTAGTTCATCTAAACAGCCTTCAGACTTTGAGATCAGTGAGATGATTGAAGCACTCATGGATCTTGATGATGATACACTGGATGGAGGTTTTGATTATGAAGATGAAGAGCTTGAAGAAGGAGAGTTTATTCCGGAAGAGATAGTAGATTGGCAACCTGAAGATGAAGTAGTAGCTGATGAGGATGATGAAGCTGACGAAATAGTTGTACAGCAGAATCCTATCACTGACACTTATATGATAGATGGAGATAGAATTGTCGATGTTGACATAGTGAATGCTGCCTTGAATCCTAAGTCATCGACTGAAGAACCAGCAAGAGAGCTAAGTAACGAAGAAAAAAGGAAGCTATGGTTCAGAGCCGAAGAGAAGGAGTTAGCAATTAGGAGATCAATGAAAGTGCCTGGTACAGGGAAGCTATCTGAGCGAATCTTAAGTTGGTTCTTTGACAGAGATCTTCAACTTTTTATAATTAAAAGAAAAGACGGGCTTCAGTACATAAGGCGAACATTGAAAGCATTCAACACCCTTCCAAAGATTGAAATCACAGCGCTTGCATGGAAAGATCTGATAAATATTGGTGATGATCCTTATGCGAATGTGATTGAAAGAATAATAAGAAAGGAGGGGAGATCTAGGAAGTTTGAACGGTTGAGTCCAAGGGTCGGAAGAAGAGTCGAGGATAAGTCACGTATAGATCCTCTTACAGGCCGACCTTGGATGAGGATTCAGTACAAACCAGTGAAATGCCTGAGGAAGGTACCTCTGAAGAAAATGCCACAGAATGTCTTGCGAAATCTACATTGGTGGTATGCTGATACAGAGACCGGGGAAGCAGTCATGGAAGATTTTGAAGAAAAGGTCATTCTTAAAGTCTATGACCCGCTTCACCTGGTGAACCTATCTAAAGAAGACCTGCAGATTTTGTATAACTGTAAGATTTCCAGTGACGCACATATGGATACTGAAGCTAGTAAGTATGAAAATGTGGTCAAGGTATGCGTTGAAAAAGGTTTGTATGCTGGTAGTGTTTTGAATCAATAATAAACCATGTTCTCAAATCAAATGTGTGAATTATTAGAAGCTATCGTCAAGGGGGAGTCTGTTGGTACATCTCGTGTGACGATAGCAGTCTAAGTTGTCTTACATTGTGATTTAGCATATGTTTGGTATATATATATTATGTATGATTGATGGTTATCAGTGTTTGTATGTTTGAACCTGATGTAACGTATTACAAGAAGTTCAAACATAAAGCTCAAAGATAAAATCAGTCATAAGGTAATATCATAAGTTTCAAACACTTAGTTGTATATGTCAAAGGCTAGATTCGAATTGCATAAGAGGATACATTCGAATCTGTGATAGATTCGAATGAGACCTTAGATTCGAATATAGGATAGATTCGAGACTGTCATGTTGGACAGACTCGAATGGGCCTTGGGCCAGATTCGAGTCTGACCCACATCAGATTCGAATCAGGGTCTATAATTAGGGATAGACTCGAATGATTAGAGGACTTTTTGCAGAATTCGTGAGGAATTAAGCAAGAGGCGATCTCGAGTTTATCAGCTAGGTGAGTGCCGTTTCGGAGAGAATTAGTACGTAGGATCGTTCGTGTGTCGTTCGTTCAGCGTCTAATAGTCTCCGTGTTCCGTTGGTTGAGAGTTGTCCGTCTGACCGTCAACGAGGATTCCGCACTCGTTCACGGATCCGCGTCTAGATAGATCTTGCAGTCGTAGACCTTACACTATGTAGATTTTTTTATGTAAAAGATGTATTTATAAAATAACTTGATGGATTTGTGAGTTTATGTAGATTTTTTATGTTAAAGATGTATTTATAAAATAATTTGATGTGTTTATGACTTTAAGTAGATATTTATGTTAAAGATGTATTTACAAAATAATTTAATGAGTTTCTTTGTTTTATGCACATTTTTATGTTAGAGATGTATTTATAAAAAAATTTGATGGGTTTGTGAGTTTATGCAGATTTTTATGCTAGAGATACATTTATAAAATAATTTTGTGGATTTGTTAGTTTTACGTAAATTTTATGATAAAGATGAATTCATAAAAACATTGATATGTTAATCTTACATGCAAATTATATTATAGGAATAAAATGATAAGTTTACAAGTGGTCGCGACTGATACCCTGTGTGAATTAAACTTAGATGATCAATGTGGTTAGTGGGACCCTAATTAGAATATTGGAACATGTTATTAAATAAATGTCTTTAACCTACTATTATCAAGCATTCAAAGTGGTGTTCAAGAAATTTCAAGATTTACTAATTCTTTTGTGAGTAACTGTGTACTTTGTAAAGGTTCCAGAGATGGCTCATCAGCCTAGGCAGAGATTCCAAGGGTGCTGGTAGTTGGCGCGTTCAACCGGGAGTATGACAAGGATATTTTTGTGTCACTCCACTGACACTGTTTTGATAAATTTTTTGTCTGTACTAGAACTAAATTGATATCTACCTCTTTGATTTGCTACGACTTATTATGTTCCCTTACGCATTAGATACATTCGCATGTTTGGTAGTTTTGTACATCTAGATAGCCTTAGATGTAGATGTAGATGTATCTGGAATTCTGTATTCTGATCTTAACATTGAAAATCCATGCAATAGAAAATTGGCTTAGCTATCTAAGGTTGCTCCTTAAGCTAATTTTTTTTTTTTAAATTTACCTGCTTTTTTACAAGGTGATTAGTATTAGATTCGAGGATTACAATCTGATAATTGCATCAAACAATAAAGTTGAAATATTGAATGTTATATTAATGTTTAGTAATTTGTTTTTATCTTAAATTATCAAATAATTTGAATTGAATTAGTGTAAAAGAAAATTATTCATCAAAGATATAAAAACTAAAATATGTATTCATTTGTATAAAAACCAGAAGTATTTTATTTGTCATGTCATTTAATGAATATATTTTCTAATAATTGTGGTTTACATGAATATTTAATTTAGAGAAATTTTATTTTTCACATTTTTATTTACAATCAATATAGCTCTAAATTAATTATGATGTCACTTAATTTCATATTGAACCCACGACAAAGATCTATTTATTTTACTAAATATCTTCTAGATATACTTATATACAGATATGATATATGCAGCTTATCTTAATTTGTAACTATAACTTTATTGAAAAAATCTAATAATCTTGAAATCAAACCTCATCATAAAAATTATTTTTAATTAATAAATGTTACTCACAAAAAGATACAGGAACGGATCAACATAACGTAACTTTGACCAAAGATAAAAATAATAGGTGTCAATAATATATTAGATAAATTGTATGGAAAATATCTATATCTATCGCAGCCAAAATTTATTGTCATGTGATACCGCCACACCGATGGCTATACATTCTATCTACCCCTGCATAGACCCATACAAATAGTTATCATTGTTTTTATGCGTTCGGATATATATATATATATATATATATATATATATATATATATATATATATATATATATATATATTGTCGTATTATTACTGAACATTTTGCATTTACTTAAAAATATTTATATAGTACGACATATGACCACCAAAATTCACGGGCCTTGAAACTCATACAAGCCATATTACATGGTGACAGAACATATAAAGCATAATATGAAATAAGAAACATTTTCAGTCATAAATTTAGAAATATTGCATTAACACGGAACATAATTGAACACTATTGCTACATAAGGTAAACACATTCCTTAATTCTTAGGACCAATATCCTTTCAACGTCCAAGCCGGATCATTATATGGTTTATATTCATTTGACAAGTAATACCCATAACTATTTAATAACCAATAATCATTTGAATGTGAAAAAGGTCGGGGTTGTATAAACTTGATTACATCTATGTCAAAAACATTAAAATGTGCATTTTTTGTTTCATAAGTAAAATCTCCATAAAAAAGAGTATTTTGGATCAAATTTTCACAAAAACTAAAATTATATTCTTGTTGTTGATTAGTGATATTATGATATCCAAGATCATCATTTTTCGATCTCACCCGAAGGGTGATTGTTGAATCTGGGATCCCATTATAAATATGAATTGTCCACCCCCACGGAGTAGAACACATGCTATGTGAAGGTGTTATGTAAAAACAACATAAATACACCAACGCAATGAAATAATAGAAAATTTTCTTTGTAATCAAAATACTCATTTCTTCGAGGTCAAGATAATGACTATAGAGTTCACACATATATATTCATCTTAACCACATTATTTATATGCAAAATATTAACTTATTTGCATATTGTCTAAAGAATCAACCATTTATTATTGTAATTATACATCCACAAAATTAGAAAAAAAAAAGTACGAATGTGATGACAAAATTTTTGTATGAGTTATTATTAAATTTCATTAAATTACATTATTCTTTTTTGGTGAAAATTTCGATAAATTCTTAAAATGACAAATAAAAAAAAGTATGTGCTAGAAATGAATACCGTCGTATATTAGACATGTTCATACAATTAAAGATAAGAAACAATTAGGAAGGTAATTAAAACACCCAAACTTTGACATAAATTAAAACACCAATACAGTTATAGTTAGTTATATAGATTAGTATTCATGAACAAACAATATATAATGAAAAATACGGATGATTTTAAAATTCTATATCCAAAGGAGGTATATACAAAATTTATAAATTGTAACACAAAATACTAGTATAATACTTCAATATTGATTAATATTCTAAATCGCTTATACAAATTATACAAAAAGAATCACTACCCAAACACTAACAAAGGATAAAAGCTAAAAGTTGTCACACGTTTCAATCTACTATAAGCTCCAAGTTACTGTCTACTTTGCACGAGTCAACAACTGCTTTACCCTTATCAACGTTGTTAGATTTATAATTTTAATCATGTGGATTATTTTGTAGTAACGTGTATTTAATTTATTTCAATGTAATTGTTATTTATTTCCATGTAATATTCTATTTTAGTTGAAAGTTGAGGGGTAAGCTAGTCCTAGGTATAAAAAGCAAGTTTGACATAGAGTTTTGTGACCTTTTGATAATTTTTAAGCTTGAATATTCAGTGAGAGAAAGTGGCGGCTGCACATGTGTTGATGTCGATTGAGTTCAAACATTCTATTTATTTTCTTGCATGATTCAGATGATTAACCTACAAAAACTTGTGTGGGTGCATATTATTTGTTTTGGACCACTACAACAATTGGTATCATAGCCTTTGGAGTGAATTTTAACTGGATCTGAGGACTTTTTCTGCCATTGTAGTTGTTCATCTTGAAAACCCACGGGCTCTTCTTTAATCCCTTTAAAAATTCTGTTTTTACGTGTTTTAATACTCCATAGTCATCGGTATCTTGTCTTGTATGTATTTCTAGCATTTTAGTTCAATATATACATGATTTAGAAGCTTGTTTTGAAAACCTCAAATCTGAACTGTTCTTCGAGTTTTGGGAATGTTTTGCTTAAAAATGCCTGATTTTGGTGTCTTTAGGTGCTTGTTCTTCACAATACTTATTTCTAAAATAAAACCGAGCAGTTAGATACCATTTTTAGGCTTTAAAACTCACATTTTAAAAAAGGGATAACTGCGTAAAAAAACCCCAAACTTGTCGGGTTTTTGTGATTAAAACCCCAAACCATTTTTCATTGCATAGAAAACCCCGAACTAACTAAAAGTTCGTAAATTAAGGTTTTATTAATGGGTAACCGGTTGAAACCAGCTATTAATCATACGTGGACTGGTAAATAACCTATGTGGAATAAATTTTAATTATTGAAACCGTTTGCCAATAATTACACATCATTTAAACCTCGTTGATAATTTTTAATTGTAGTTTTTAAACGGGTATACATCATCAATGGGGGTTTAAATGATGTGTAATACTTGGCAACCGGTTTCAACAATTAAAATTTTTGTCACGTAAGTTATTTACAGGTCCACGTAGGATTTAAAAACCGGTTTCAACCGGTTACCCATTGATAAAACCTTGATTTACTGATTTTTAGTTAGTTCAGGGTTTTTTATGCAACGGAAAATGGTTTGGGGTTTTAATCACAAAAAACTGACAAGTTGGTGGTTTTTTGCGCAATTATCCGTTTAAAAAAAATATGGGTTTATGTTCTTGATATGGTACTGTTCTATTGAATAATACATATTCTAAGTGTAAACTCGGGTCCTAACTTTAGGTCCTATTTCGGGTGAAACACCTTCGGTTCCAACTGAATTTCAGTTCCCCAAACGAACTTCGGGTCTCTAACCACCCGAACTTGGGTCCTTCAACTTAACTTGTTCCTCTTGTCTTTAAGTTTCCAACTACTGTCTCTCAACCGAAGTTTGGTTCAAGCACACCCGAACTTTGTGTCAGTAGTTTTTATAAAACACTACATCCTTATTAAAACTATCTCGGGTCATCACCCAAACTTTGGGTCCCACCACCCGAAATTTCAGTCAACCGAACTTCGGTCCCTCCTCAAACGTTCTTTAAGTCAAGCGAACTTCGGTTCATATTAACCCGAACTTCGGTCAATCAACCGAACTTCGGTCCATCAAGTTGACTTTCAGTTTCCACTTCAAAGATCACTTTTTCCTTCACAACACTCGCCACCCACATTCATCATTTCTCGAGAGGCTCTAGTCTTGGTCTCAGTGAACAGACCACCTGTTCTCTTTCCTGATGAGTATGAGCAATGGAAAAAATGAAACCTGAAATTGGAGAATAGATGATAGGAGAAAAGAGAGATGATAGGAGACGATATGATTGGAGAAGAGATGACAGGGATGAGAGAAGGTATGATGATAGGAGAGAAAGAAGGGATGAGAGGAGAGAAGTGAGACAAGACGAGAGAAGAGACTATCGAGATGATCACCATTATGAAAGGCGAGAAGATAGAAGGGAAGATGATAGGCGGGAGACTCACCAACGTGAGGACAGCCGGGGTTCCACCAAGGAGACAAGCGGCCGGAACTGGTTAAACGAACATAGTCTTGTCAAAACCTTTTTACAAGAAAAAGTAATGGCTAAGGATAAGAACACTTCACTTAATAATTGTATTGATATAATTACTAAGGAAAAGAGTTCCCAGAAGTCAGAACTATCCGTTGATATGTTTGTACTCACGAATCAAAACCCTTGATGATAAATTCTTAAAACGGGTCAAACAACATAAACTATTCATAAAAATTAACCAAAAGAAACTATGTTTTATCATTCCAAAGAATGAATAGGTTTTAAAAATCCTACGTGTTTGAAAAAGGCTCAATCAATTTTACCAATGTTATTTGATAGAAGGTACATGGGACGCGGGTATCAGGCCTTCTTTCATCACTTATCATAAGAAGTCCTGGTCCAAGAGGAGGAGAAGAGAAATAAAAAAGGAAATGGGCGAATTTCATTTACGTATGAAAAGCTAAGCGACAGTTATCCTTACAGAGTACCCACTCTTGAGGATGATGTCTTTTTTAGTTATTCATCAACAGAAGTGAAAGCCAAACCTATTAAACCGATTCCTCACCCTTATATTCCTACCACTGTTTTTCAACATAAAATCAAAGTTTTAGAAGAGGAATTGAGGATTGCTCATGAGAAAGCTTCTACTAGTCAAGAAGCCCTTCTCACAAGTGAGTGAAACTTTTAAAAACAAATTTTAAACAAAGTATAGAATTAACTCTTTATAAAGAACGGTTTATAATTGTTAAGAAAAGTTGAATTCTTACACAAAAGATAAAAAAAATCCTCATGCTAGTGTCCTATATACATCACTAGGCAAAGGTAAAATAAAAATTGAAGTCCCTTCAAACTTTCAGGTTCCCAAATAATATTTGGGTGTTCAAAACTCCATATTAAATTATGAAAACCTCCAGGTATTTAGTTAAGACATAGATCCAACTTTTGGAACAAGAAGAAACTCATTTCATTAAGTTTTGAATTAGTTATGATTTTTCAAAATCGATGTAATATTTCTGCCAAAAATCCGGATTTCATAACCTTGAACAACTTGTGATTCTTGTTGTTTATTCGAAAACCACATGTATAAAAGTCTATGAAACACATTTATATAACTTGTTTTCATAATATTCATAGTTACATAGGTGTTTATATATTTATAAACACCCTTGAAGAAACAAACTCTTAATCAAAACTAGTGATTTATAAACTTGAGTTTATATGAAACTTGTTGTTGTTAGTGATTATATATATTATGCAACACTTATATAAACATAATTATATGAAGTAATAAGTTGGTTTTACTTACTTTGATGTGTTAGAAGAATGAAAATGAGTAGAAGTTGAGTTCTTGAACTTAAATTCACAAAAGAACTCTTAAAACATTTGAAGAAAAAAAGTTGCAACTTTGGTCTTGTTGTGGTTTCTTGGCCGGTTTCAAAGAGGAGTGAAAGAGAGTGATTTTTCTTTTGCAATGTGTGATAATGAATGAAGAAAAGAGTTCAATTTATATAGGATAAAAAGTGATTGAAATGATGAAAAGAGTGGAGGTTGAGTGTGTTTTAAGTGACTTGAAAGGAGATGGTGAATAAAGGTTATGTAGATTGTGCAAGGTATTTGCATTAAAATATTGAGTAGTCAAACTCTATTTGTACCATATACATGGCCGGCCTATAGGGTGTATTAATGTAACATCCGGCACAAAACCAGATAAGCAACTATGACCTAATGAGTATTTATTAGCAAATTATAACCTATTCAGTGATCATTAACAATCAATCAAGGTGATTAACAAAGTTCATATGGAAATTCAAGTCAATTAAAATTAGTATCATCCCGCGATGAATCGGAAAATTAATTAATCCAATCGATTTGCGATATGATAGATTAATTTAACTAAGTACATAATTAAATTATGATTAGTAACACTAATCATACATTAATACACTTACTTAACATTAATTATGCAAGACTAAATCAATTCATTAAACAAATGCATTCAAAGGTATTTATGAATTTAGGTATAAAGGGAAATACAAGAAAATACATTCTAATTACTTTTATACAAAAAAATAAAAACTAAAATACATCATTTTTATACCATAAAAATCGGCCAACACAAAATGAGAACATACTTTTGTGTCCCTTTTGACTTTCATTATAAATATTGAAAAGAATTCAACACTTTTTCTACTTTTCCAACATGTTGGTTGTTGGGGTATCGGGTTTGGTAAGAAACAATAAGAATAGAATCGTTGTCCCTGGATATCTTATGTTCGTGAAAGTTCACTTTCCGACAACAATAATTTGCCCAAAGCCGGGTATCCAAATTTTGTTTTGGGATAATACATAAGAAGATTTCTATGCACTAGACTTGTTAATGAACATAGTTTGTATATGTAGACATGTTGACAATTAACCACCATAAAACCAAATGTTGTAACCACCATCATTAAGTCAAAGGTTGTAATTAACCATCATAAAGCCAATGGTGGTAACCACCACCATAAAGACAGCCTTATACAAGTGTGTACTCCACACCCCCAAACTTGTTATAGGTCTAACCTGAATCAACTACCAGTTACACATTATGCTAAAATAATAACATTCCTCCCCCATTTTAGCATAACAAAAAGAAACCATATATACAAACAAAACAAACTTATGCATAAATGAAAATGTCTTGAAGATTGAATTTTCATCTTAGCGAATTATACAAATCAAACATTCGAGAATCAGTGTGTTCTAAGAATTGAACCCTGTAGGTCCCAAAAGGTTTCTCTAAAGTATTGTTCTAAGCTGTAGAGGGGGGGTGAATACAACTAATTAAAATTCAATACTCTTTTCTCAATGTTTGTGTATATTATTAACAAGTGTTAATTACAAACAAGCTTGACTGCGAAAAGGTTCAAGCTGAAATGACAGATACAACAGTTGTTTCAACTAATCTAAGACACACTCAGACTAGATACAATGAATACTCTCACTTAGATGAACTCACTGTTTTTACAAGACACAAATGGACAGCTTGAGTATGAACAGCTTAGACATACGTACTGTTATATTCAAGCAGACTTGCATTCATGAAGAATACACTTTAATGCACGATCTGATTTCACACTATTGGTTATCTCACAATCCTTAGAAGCTTCCTTTTATGGTCTCACTGAGAATCTCAATGAAGCTTCTTCATTGGACAATGAGAAAGTGGGATATCTTTCCAAAAAGACAAAACACCTTTTCTGCACATGTTGATAAAGCAGACTTGTCTTCATGTGGCAGAATCTTTGTCTTTTTCTTTTTGTCACTGTTGCATAAGGCTTTAACCAAAAGAGGAATGTCAACTTTGCATCTTTCTTCTTTTGTTAAGGCCATTTTGATATAAGAAAAGGTCTGTCACCCTTTTCAGATATGTGTTTGTCTTCATGTAACAGAACATCATAGGTAGGCTTTTGCAGTTACTGTTTTCCACTTTGTCTTCGACTTGTAAATTGATCTTGTAGCCAAAAACAATACACGAGGACTTGGAAACATATTCCATAATGTGTTTAGCCTGTTCACAAAGAACAGAACACTTAGAATTTGTCCAAGCTGCTCAACAGAACAGAGCAGGGTAGACAGTTTATGTCCAGCCTGTTCAGCAGGCAGAAAAGCTTGGACAATCTGCCTTTGTTGCAACGAATGCAACGGGGTAAACAACTTTGGCTGATATTGCAAATCACTTTTCAGGTTTCATTAAGGCATAGACAGGCCTTAACTTTTACCTTCAAGTGCATCAAACAGGTTTGATTAAAAATCTCTGAGACGTCCTTGTTAATTAATGATATAATTGTAGCAATCACCAGGATCGACAAACAACCCAATGAGTATCATAATAATTGAAATTGAATTCTTAAATCAGAGTTAAGCGAATCCACACTAAAGCAATGAAAGTAAATGTCTACAGTGTTTAAGTCTAGCTATTACATCAACATAATTGTTTTAGAAGTAATGAATCCCAGCCCAAAGCTATTACATTCAAGTACCAATAGCTTCTATAGTCTCCGGGATATTGATTTGATATGCTTAAGTGGAAGGTCCAGCTACACTTTTGCCTTTGCCTGAAACAATGTGAGTCAACAGTAAGCTAAATGCTTAGTGAGATAACAGATTATGCATACAACAAATATTTCTTTACAAGCAATGCTTAACCATGGGCAGTGTAAGCCCCATGTATGTGAAAACGGCAGTGAAAGCCTCAATGTGTGAGTAAACCATGCAGTGCTAGCATGGGGTGGCAGTTCAATATGCTGATCGGGGATGTGCCGAACCTGATGGGATACGAGTGGGATGATTAGTCCCCGACAGTGGCCTGCTGTCAGCCCCAGTCCAGGTCGCATCAGATTGTGAAGTAATGATCATGCAGTGCAAGCATGATGTAAATAGATGCACTTTCAAATGAACGCTGGCTACATGTGTGTTACATGTCAAGTACGAGTGTGCATCATAACAACAAATCATGTACGAGTGCCAAATGAAGTATATGAACAACGTGAACATGCCATTGAATGTATAAACATGAATGAAAAAACAATAAATGTTCGAATGACAATCTGTTACTCACAGTGATTGGTATAGTGTGACTTGTCTCTGAATCAATGTGTGTTTTGATAACACCACAATGATCTGTAATGTAAGTGTAATAGTGAATTTGTGTCAGTAATTGCTTAAAAATTGAATTCTAAAAATTAAGTGTAAATGGGTCTGAATTCGGACCACATCCGAATTCGGATGGTCCGAATTGTAGATGGTCCGAATTTGGTGGATCCGAAATGGGTGATCCGGATTTGGTAGGGTCCGAAATGGGGTGCAGTCCGAAATGGTCATGAGTCCGAATTTGCTACTGGTCCGAAATAGATGAAGAGATCCGAACTGGGTACGGATCCGAATTCGGATGGATCGGGACCGAGTTCATACTTGGTGAAATTTCCAAAATTTCCAGATTTATGTTTTTGACCATTTTTGCATGTTTCTGAGTCTAACATTGTAAATATGAACTTATATGCTATCATTTAACTTATATCATCATATTTATGTACCAAAATAACCCATATATGTGACTTTTTCTATGTGTCTCGATGAACACACACACTAACACACACACTTATCTTGAAATCATACTTAGACTTCAAATCTGAATCTGAAAATTGGTACACTACATTATCAACACCCGATTTAACATATCAATAACAAATTCTAACATGCATTAACAATCTGAACCAAAATCCTTTGATTCGGTTCTCACCAAAACCGAACCCAAAATCTCATAAATTCGTAAATAGGAGTGATTCTTACCTCAAATCGTTTGTTGTAATGCTTATAATTCCTTATTTGCTATCTGAATCCAACTTTTGAACACTTGAAATTGTTGATTCTTGTGTTTTCTTGGAGTGAAGCCGAGAGGGAGAGTAGAGAGAAGAGAGAGAGTTCGGTGAGAGAGAGAGAGTAGTGAGAGAATGAGTTGGTGGAAATGAAGAGTTTCCATCTTTTATTTGTATTTTTAACCTATTTGCACAATATACCCCTCAACTTCGTATTCTCTCATTTAACTGATATAATGATAGAATTGACTTAAATTAACATAACAATCCTTAATACAATAATTAAGTCCAATTAATTGTAAATTACATATAATTGAAAAATAGGGATGTTACAGCATGGGCTCCACCACGCCTATACTTCGTCCGCAAAGTCATGCTGCGCTAAACAAACTTGGGTACTTGTTCTTCATGTCTTCTTCTGATTCCCAAGTGTGATTAGCTCCCCGATGATGCTTCCACTTGACCAGCACCATTCTGATTTCCTTGTTGCGGAGTTTCTTGACCTTTGTTTCCAAAATGCATTCCGGCTCATCAACGAACCTTAGCCGTTCGTCAATCTTAATGTTCGAATGATCAGTCCATGGTTCCCTGTCGGGCACCAGACTCTTTCTTAAGTAACCAACATGAAATACTGGGTGAACTCCTGATAACTCTTCCGACAAGTCCAAGTGGTAGGACTGATTCCCAACTCTTTCTATTATTTTGAAAGGTCCTATGAACCGAGGCGATAACTTTCCTCGCTTTACGAATCTTGTAACTCCCTTCATCGGAGAAACTTTTAAGTATACCCAATCGCCCTTTTGAAACTCTATCGCTTTATGACGGCGATCGTGGTAATTCTTTTGTCGATCTTGTGCCGTTTTCATGTACTGTCGAATGAGTTGTATCTTTTCATTGGTTTCTTGTAGCAAAGCTGGTCCGGCGATAGGAGTTTCTCCTGTTTCCCTCCAACAGGTTGGAGTCCTACATTTTCTGCCATACAGGAACTCGAACGGTGCCATCTTGATAGTGGAATGGTAACTATTGTTGTAGGAGAATTCAACCAATGGGAGGTGATCGTCCCAGTTACCACCCAAATCCATGACACACGCTCTGAGCATGTCTTCTAGAGTTAAGATTGTTCTTTCACTTTGCCCGTCCGATTGAGGTCTATAGGCAGTACTCATTGCGATACGAGTACCAAGACCGTTTTGCAGAGCAGTCCAGAAATTAGAAGTGAATCTACTATCTCGGTCGGAGACAATAGACTTAGGCACACCATGCCTAATAACGATTTCGTTTACGTAGATCTGGGCAAGTCGGTCCAGTGAGTAGGTTTCTCGGATTGGTATGAAGTGAGCAGATTTGGTTAATCGGTCAACAATGACCCAAATGGCGTCATGTTGACGACGAGTCTTAGGTAGCTTGGTTACGAAATCCATGGTAATATGGTCCCACTTCCATTCTGGGATAGGAAGAGGTTGCATACTACCATAGGGTTGTTGGTGCTCGGCTTTGACTAGACGACATGTTCTGCACCTTTCAACATACTGACCGACATCTCTTTTCAATCCTGGCCACCAGAAGTCGGCTTTCAAGTCGTTGTACATTTTTGTGCTGCCAGGATGAATTGAGAATTTAGATTGATGAGCCTCCTCGAGAATTACATCTCTCATGTTCCCGAACTTGGGAACCCACACTCTGCCATACACACCCTTTAGTCCAGTTCCATCATCTTGCATTAATGGCAACTGAATTCTGATATCTTCGTCTTTAACATTCCCTTCTTTTAGGGCCTGTAACTGAGCAGCCCTAACATCATCTATAATAGTTGAGGTTAAAATTGTAGAAGTCAAGGCATAGCAATATGCCTTGCAGTATGCTTTTCGACTTAGAGCATCGGCCACTACGTTGGCCTTCCCTGGATGATAGAGAATCTCACAGTCGTAATCTTTTATCAGCTCCATTGACCTTCTTTGCCTCATATTCAAGTCCTTCTGACTGAATATGTATTTCAAACTCTTGTGGTCGGTGAAGAGCTGACACTTGGTTCCGTACAAATAATGTCTCCATAACTTGAGAGCGAAAGTCACAGCAGTCAGCTCTAGATCATGGGTAGAGTAATCTTTCTCATGTGGTTTGAGCTGTCTGGAAGCGTATGATATGACGTTTCCTCTTTGCATCAGAACAGCGCCTAAACCCGTGCCTGATGCTTCTGTATAGACAACAAAGTCTTCGTTCCCTTCAAGCAGGGCTAACACCGGTGCTTCACTTAGCAATTTCTTCAATTCGTCAAAGGCTACTTGTTGTTCTTCTTTCCAAAAGAAAGTAGCATTCTTGCGAGTAAGCTTTGTTAGCGGAACGACGATCTTTGAGAAGTCTTTGATGAATCGGCGGTAGTAACCAGCCAATCCCAGAAAACTCCGAATCTCTGAGGCGTTGCGTGGTGATTCCCAGTTCTGGATAGCTTCGATCTTTGCAGGATCAACAGCAATCCCAGCACCAGATATCACGTGCCCCAAGAATTGGATCTGAATTGATTGTTTAAGAGGTACAAGTTAATAAAATAATTTATGATTGAGTATAAGGATCATGAAATTGTTTGGAATGTTGAGACGTACCTGCCTCAACCAGAACTCACACTTCGAGAATTTGGCATAAAGTCGCTCTTTGCGTAGCAACTCTAGTAATTCTCGCAGATGTGTTGCATGATCCTCTTCGGTCTTTGAATAGATGAGAATGTCATCGATGAACACGATGACCGATTTGTCGAGCATTGGCCGGCAGACTCGATTCATGAGATCCATGAAAGCAGCCGGCGCATTTGTAAGACCGAATGGCATTACCAGAAACTCGTAGTGTCCGTAACGAGTTCTGAAAGCCGTCTTTGGAATGTCATCAGAGTGTACTTTAATTTGGTGATAACCCGAACGAAGATCAATCTTCGAGAAGTAGCTTGCGCCTTGTAACTGGTCGAAGAGATCATCAATCCCGGGCAATGGATACTTGTTCTTGATTGTGACTTTGTTGAGTTCCCGGTAGTCGATGCACATACATAATGTGCCATCCTTCTTCTTGACGAACAGAACAGGAGCGCCCCAAGGAGATGAACTTGGGCGGATAAAGCCTTTGTCAAGTAGCTCCTGTAACTGCTTCATCATTTCCTGCATTTCTGCAGGAGCTAGTCGATAAGGAGCCTTTGCTATTGGAGCAGCTCCGGGAATGAGATCAATGCGGAATTCCACTTGGCGATCAGGTGGCAATCCCGAGATATCTTCTGGAAAGACATCTGGAAATTCAGAAACAACGGGAACGGTAGAAGGAGATTGAACTTCAGCCTTTGCATCGACAGCGTAGGCTAAGTAAGCTGAACAACCCTTGGCAACGTGCTTTCGGGCTTTTGCAATTGAAATAAGGCATAAGTCGCCTTTGTGTCTATCACCATAAATGCATGTCTCGGCCCTCGGGAGTGGTAATCTTGATCATTCTTTTCTTGCAAACGATTTGGGCCTCGTTATGAACTAACCAGTCCATGCCTACTATGATATCGAATTCCCCGAACTCCATAGGGATTAAGTCTATGTTGAACACTACATCCTCTACAAGTAATGTGCAATTCCTATAAACCTTGTCTGCTTTAACTAACATGTTGCTAGCAGTCTCTATGTCAAGTACAAATTGCAATTTCGAAGTAGGCATATTGAATTGACGAGCAAATGTAGTGGAGACAAACGAACGATTTGCTCCGGAATCAAACAAGATACGTGCAGGAATTGAGTTAACATAGAACGTACCAGTGACCACCTCCGGGTCATCCTTTGCTTCTTCAGCTGTGATTTGGAATGCCCTTGTTGGAGCCCTTTGAGATTGATCCCTGCGAGCCGTGGAAGCTACAGAAAATCTTGCTGTTGATTGTTGAGCATTCTGATCTCGTGGGGGTTTCGGGCAGTCCCTTGAGAAATGGCCAAGTCTGTGGCAGTTGTAGCATGCATCATCTTTTCGAGGACAATGCTCCCAGTGATGGCCTTTCTGCCCACAACAGAAGCAATACATGTCCTGAGTCTTGCACTCCCCAGAGTGCGCTTTTCTGCATCGCCTGCAGTCTCTCATTTCTGAACTGGCCGAAAAGGCCCTTCCTTTCTTTGGTGATGAAGTTTGTTGATGAGATTGGGAAGAAAATCGAGAGGATCCAGACTCCCGCTGCCTTTTTGGCGGCGACGGTTGAGTCGGTGGTGCGGCGGCTGACCCGATTACGTATCCAGATAATAAGACAATCTGCTCCACATTTCGAGCAGCCTCGAGTAATCCAGCAAAAGTTGTATACCGAACCCCACTCATGGTTCGGCGTATCTCATAGTCTAGACCGGCCTCAAACCGGGCTATCTTTCTCTCTTCTGTGTCTACTTGATGGGGTGCGAACAGACTCAATCGAGTGAACTCAACGGCATATTGTGTAACCGTTTTCGTTCCTTGAGTCAGATTCAGGAACTTTGCCTCGAGACGTCGCTTCTCGTCGGCTGGACAGTACTGTTGAGAAAACACTTCCTTGAACTCGCTCCATGACATGTGTGACACTACCTCCATCGTCAACACATGTGTCATTGGGTCCCACCACATAACAGCGTCCCTTGCAAACATAGCGGTTGCAAAGCGGACCATGTCTTTATCAGCGCAGTCGCTGATCCTGAAAGTTCGTTCCGTGGTGGTGATCCATTCCAATGCTGTAACAGCATCTCCGGTTCCATCAAAAGTAACAGCTCCGTTATTTTTGAAGTCCTTAAACCTACAGCCCCTTGATCTATTAGAAGACCCAGTGTCTTGTCTTTCCTCTTGGTCGTCCTGTTGTTGTTCCTTGTTCTTTCGTTTATCAGCTTTACGTTTTGCCTCGGCCTCATCTCTGGCCCTTAATTGGTCAGCAAATGACTGAGCCTGCTCAGCCATTCGTTTGGATTGTAGTTCATTGTTTTGTTCCATAAGAGCTTGCATCATCTGGAACATTTGCTGAGGAGTCATATCGTCTCCTGACATGTTCTGAAATATAACAACTTATATTTAGAACATTTATTTGTAAGTCCTAAGTATTTACAGTTACCCTTTGTGTTTCCCCGTGTGCATGTCAATCCTATCTTAGTTCAGATCATTACTTAGAAGTTCATTCTAATATCATAACCTAAGTTTGAGTCCAAGTCCTCGCGGACACTTGAAACCTCAAACTAATTCTCTGATACCAAACTGAGACGTCCTTGTTAATTAATGATATACCTGTAGCAATCACCAGGATCGACAAACAACCCAATGAGTATCATAATAATTGAAATTGAATTCTTAAATCAGAGTTAAGCGAATCCACACTAAAGCAATGAAAGTAAATGTCTACAGTGTTTAAGTCTAGCTCTTACATCAACATAATTGTTGTAGAAGTAATGAATCCCAGCCCAAAGCTATTACATTCAAGTACCAATAGCTTCTATAGTCTCCGGGATATTGATTTGATATGCTTAAGTGGAAGGTCCAGCTACACTTTTGCCTTTGCCTGAAACAATGTGAGTCAACAGTAAGCTAAATGCTTAGTGAGATAACAGATTATGCATACAACAAATATTTCTTTACAAGCAATGCTTAACCATGGGCAGTGTAATCCCCATGTATGTGAAAACGGCAGTGAAAGCCTCAATGTGTGAGTAAACCATGCAGTGCTAGCATGGGGTGGCAGTTCAATATGCTGATCGGGGATGTGCCGAACCTGATGGGATACGAGTGGGATGATCAGTCCCCGACAGTGGCCTGCTGTCAGCCCCAGTCCAGGTCGCATCAGATTGTGAAGTAATGATCATGCAGTGCAAGCATGATGTAAATAGATGCACTTTCAAATGAACGCTGTCTACATGTGTGTTACATGTCAAGTACGAGTGTGCATCATAACAACAAATCATGTACGAGTGCCAAATGAAGTATATGAACAACGTGAACATGCCATTGAATGTATAAACATGAATGCAAAAACAATAAATGTTCGAATGACAATCTGTTACTCACAGTGATTGGTATAGTGTGACTTGTCTCTGAATCAATGTGTGTTTTGATAACACCACAATGATCTGTAATGTAAGTGTAATAGTGAATTTGTGTCAGTAATTGCTTAAAAATTGAATTTTAAAAATTAAGTGTAAATGGGTCTGAATTCGGACCACATCCGAATTCGGATGGTCCGAATTGTAGATGGTCCGAATTTGGTGGATCCGAAATGGGTGATCCGGATTTGGTAGGGTCCGAAATGGGGTGCAGTCCGAAATGGTCATGAGTCCGAATTTGCTACTGGTCCGAAATAGATGAAGAGATCCGAACTGGGTACGGATCCGAATTCGGATGGATCCGGACCAAGTTCATACTTGGTGAAATTTCCAAAATTTCCAGATTTACGTTTTTGACCATTTTTGCATGTTTCTGAGTCTAACATTGTAAATATGAACTTATATGCTATCATTTAACTTATATCATCATATTTATGTACCAAAATAACCCATATATGTGACTTTTTCTATGTGTCTCGATGAACACACACACTAACACACACACTTATCTTGAAATCATACTTAGACTTCAAATCTGAATCTGAAAATTGGTACACTACATTATCAACACCCGATTTTAACATATCAATAACAAATTCTAACATGCATTAACAATCTGAACCAAAATCCTTTGATTCGGTTCTCACCAAAACCGAACCCAAAATCTCATAAATTCGTAAATAGGAGTGATTCTTACCTCAAATCGTTTGTTGTAATGCTTATAATTCCTTATTTGCTATCTGAATCCAACTTTTGAACACTTGAAATTGTTGATTCTTGTGTTTTCTTGGAGTGAAGCCGAGAGGGAGAGTAGAGAGAAGAGAGAGAGTTCGGTGAGAGAGAGAGAGTAGTGAGAGAATGAGTTGGTGGAAATGAAGAGTTTCCATCTTTTATTTGTATTTTTAACCTATTTGCACAATAACCCCTCAACTTCGTATTCTCTCATTTAACTGATATAATGATAGAATTGACTTAAATTAACATAACAATCCTTTAATACAATAATTAAGTCCAATTAATTGTAAATTACATATAATTGAAAAATAGGGATGTTACAATCTCCCCCTAAGATGTAGAGCAGGTTTGACTGATGCCTTTTTGTGCCTAACAATCTCCCCCTATTTGCAACAATCAGTCTAAGCTGATTTTATCGATAATCACTATACATTTTTACAATACATTTTGCTGAAATGAAATTACAACATTAAAGTAAAGTAAAAGATCAGTTTATATATAAAATGATTTTTTATTACATAAACAACATATGTTTTTACAAAAGTACAACTAATGTACTAGTGTATATTACAACTGATGTAAAAATCAAAGTTACAACTTATGTACAAGAAGATTCAACAATTTGGACTTTTGATGATGGGAGCAGATAATGGCAAGCCTGTCCAACATATGGACAACTTCCATTCTTCACCTACTCAGACAGTAGGTGTACTTCAAAACAGTGGTGGTGGCAATCCTTCTTCAAACATTCTTTCTAGCTCATCCCTGGTTTCCTCCAAATCTTGTATTTCAACTCTGAGGAACATAAAATTGGGATGTTCAAGCTCCCCTCTTTCATAGAAGCCTCTGAGCCTGAAGGAGTTTGCAAGTCTGAATGCTACAAGATGTTTGAGACCAACTTTGTGTAGGTCTGATGCTCTTTGAAAGCACTTCTTCTTTGTTAGGGGATCTAAAAAAAATGCCCCCAACTCAGGTTCTTCAATCAGCTTGCCTTCTTCAAATTCTACTCCTTTGGGCAGGCTGTGGTCAACTCCTTTAATCTCTACTGCATAGTCACCTTGTTCAATCAAGATCAGGAGTTCCTCCAGCTCTGAATCCTATTGGTTCCTCTTAGCCTTTATTTTGGGGTAAGTCACAGAGACACCCTAAGTTAATTCTTCTGAGATCAGGCCAAGGTCTTTCACTCTTTCCATCAACTTTTTGACATATGCCCTGATAGTCTTAGCCGTTTCAGACTTAGACTGGCTCAGGGCAACTGCCAACTCCACCCATTCTCTGTACCCCATCTGTGCAACATCAGTGTAGTCATATGATTCCAGTTCTGGGCCTGTTGCACCCATTCTGGTTATTTACAGCTTCCACTATTTGCCTTCTCTTGAAATGGGCACAACTTTGACAATAGATTCCTTGGCAAGTCTTCTAGCAGCAACATCAGAGAACTTTTTCCTTGCCAAGTTGTCAAAGTGTATCTGGGCTCTTGCAGAGGATGCTTGTTTGGACTTGGTCACAGAGACCGGAGCATCCTTTTTCTTACCACCTTCCTTTTTACCTGCTGACTCTTTAGCAGCTTCAAGCAGTTTTCTTTGCACATCCAAAGAAGGCATTTTTATTTTGCTTGCCTCTTTGTATGAAAAGGATCGGCAGCTTTGGCTGAGGCTTCTACCTTTCTTAGTGTTTCCAGGGCTTTGAGCTGTTCATCTCTGTACTTGTAGTAGTTTTCCATAGAAACACCCATTTCTTTAGCCCTTGCCTTATCAAACTTTAGTTGCGCTGCTCTTTGATGTTCATCTATGTACTTGTAGTATTTTTTCATAGAAACACCCATTTTCTCTTCTTCTTCTTCTTCCAAGATCAGATGCCTCCTTCTGCTTGGCCTGTCCCCAGAAATGGATTCCTCCCCCTTAGTTTGTGTAGGGTTTGGAGATCTAGCCTGAGTAGGCTGAGCAACTTCAGTGTGATGGGAGATATCTGCAGCTGGACCTGTTCCTGATGCACCTGCTGCTTGACTAATAGATGCTGATTTCTCCTTATAAGGAGAAGAGGTTTTCTCCCCCTTAGACATAGTCTTTGAGGCAGACAATTTCTCCCCCTTTGAAGGAGATGGACCAGCACCTTCAACAATTGGTCTTCCTGGAGAAACAAATTCTGCAGTTTTGGCAGTAGTTTTGGCAGTAGGTTTGGGGCCAACAAGGCTATGAACTAAGAAAGCCAGGTTGTCCTTAACCTCTGCAAGTTGGTTAATGCAGGTTTGAAGAGAAGAGGATTAGGAATCAGTAATTGAGGAAAGCTTGACTAGAGTTTCTCTGTCAAAAGCTGTGAACAACAAACTTTGAAGTTGTGCAAGATGTAACTCAAGAGAGTCCTGCACATCATCAAGATTTGCTGACACAGAATTGGACAGAGAAACAATATAGGAGTTCAAGCTGGCCAATGTATCAGGAAGGGTAGTGGTGCAAGTGGTGAGGAGAGTTGACAGCTGTTGGGATATGGCTGTCATGGAGGACACAGAGTCCTGTTGATGGGAAAGAATAGAGGAGAGTGAAGTGTAGATGTTTTGCAGCTGTGCAGTGAATGCAAGCAGCTGGAAGGACTGGTGAGGTTGTGGAGTGGCTGGAAAGGAATTCTTGAACAGATCAAAGAATCCTTGGAGCTGGGCAGACACAAATTCTGAGATTATTGATGGTAGGGAAGTCATGGAATTTTCCAAAGATCCAACTTTGTTGGTCAGCAAAGAAAGCCGATCCTTCAAAGGAAGATCTTTGTGGGATGGGGGAGTATGGGTAGACTGTTTGGATTGTGTAGAAGGAGAAGAATGAGATGAGGATGAGGCAGGTGTTTGGGGATGTGATGGAGAAGGAAGAGTGACTTTGGACAGAAGCTCCATAGCCTGGGCAAAAGTAATATGGCCCAGCTTGGAGGGGTCAATGGGTCCCTCAGCAGTGGCTGTATCTGCTGCATCAGGAGAAGGGGCAGAGGATGGTAGCCTTTCAGATGCTGCTTGTGTTGCAGCACCTTCATTAAGGCCAGGGGTTGTTCCCTCTGCAACACCTTGGTCTAAAGATGCCTCATCATGGGGAGATGGAATGTGCGTTTCAACATCAGCAGTGGTGAAACCTGCTAATGGAGTTTGCATATGAGGTGCAGCCTCACCAGAGCGATGGTATGTTCCCTGAGGTTCATCAGCTTGTGATGTTGGTCCTTTAGCAGCTGTTGGGTGTACAACAGCTGTATCATGAGGAGCAAAAGTTTGATGCTGATCTACTGGATGGTCTAATCCAGCAGGTTTGGCACCTCGTGCAGACTCAGGTCGTGTAGGAGAAGTATGGGGTAAAGACTGTGTGAACTCAATATGGAGTGGAGTGAACTCTTGTCTTTCAATATTCTCAGCTTGTTGGCAGGCTGGAATAGTTAAGGTGGTAGTCTCCATTTGTACAACTGGCTCCTGTTGGGCGGAACCAGAGGGCCTAGGCTGACTCAGGTTAGATACGTGTTGGAGTTAAGCCTGCTCCTGTGCTGAACCTTCTCCCAAAATAGGAGAGGCAGCATGGGTTACTTCTTTTTCAACTGAACCCTGTTGAGAGGGATCAAAGGGGCTAGATGTGTTGGTTGTTTTCTTTTTGGCTAAAGTTTTGCGTCTGTATAGTCTGAGAGATGATGTGGAGGATGGTTGTTGTGGAGAAGAGGTGAGGGGATCTGTTTGGACTGGTGGGGAGACTAGGTCAGAAACAGGTGGGCTGGCCTGTTCCATAGTCTCAGATGCCATAGAGGCACCAGCCACAAAGGCTTCAGGCTCAACAGATGAACCAGGGTGAGAAGCCTGCTCCCCCTCTGCCACAGAGGCTGATGGGGCAGACTTGGACTTGGCTGTTTTAGCCTTCTTGCGGACAGGCTCAGCTTCAGTCGTTTCCAGTGTCCTTTTAATAAATTTGACCCTAGATTTGGATTTTCTTTTGGGCGCAGTCTCTGGATCCACCCTCACAGTAGAGGGTCCTTCCACCATTCTAAGCAACCTCTTCATTGGTGTTGACAGAGGAGGTTCATTTGGGAGTACAGGAGTATAGAAAACTCTATTCCCTATTACAGGGAATGCAACAGTACGAAGTAAAGGATGAGAGTTATAGAGTTGCTCACCACGGATGTGCTTGAAAATGAGGCTCGAAAACCTGGTATATCGAACAACATCTGGACGTGTTTCTTGCTGCACTAGGTTCCTCAAGTTCATGAAAATCCATCTTGCCATGTTGATTGTTGTCCCATCCACAAGCTGTAGGACTATTGGAATTTCATCACAGCTGAGTTGGTCTAATGAACCAACTTTAGTGCTGAAGCACATCACCACTGAGGCAAACAAGAAACTGTATGTTAGAGACAAATCATTCCTAAACAGTGTGGCTCCAACTCTGGGTTCTGCTACACCACAAAAACGTAGCAGATTCCCCATCTGGTCATTTTTAGCCGGTGGCTGATC
This sequence comes from Centrapalus pauciflorus, assembly GCA_020465985.1. Lineage (NCBI taxonomy): Eukaryota > Viridiplantae > Streptophyta > Magnoliopsida > Asterales > Asteraceae > Centrapalus > Centrapalus pauciflorus. The sequence continues at coordinate 102,839 of JAANYP010006123.1, forward strand.
ATAAGTTTCTGCCACAGGGAGATGAAGAGCTTCCCTGATCAGACCTGTGGTAATCTCAATGGTCTGAGTCCCATTGAGTATGGTTCCCCTGATGATTTTGGTAGAAGGGTCATAAGAACAGGTGTATCAAAATTCATATACCATCTCCTGGTACAGGACCCCAGGAGATGCAGTCATTGCGTAGTTCAGTGGGTGAACCTTCAGAAACTCTACCATGTCTTCATACCCTTTTCCTACATAATTTTTAGGGATGGTTAGGTTTGCAAGGTAGTTGGTAGGTTTCAATTCAGCATCGTGGTAACAGACGAGTGTTTGTGCACATCGTTACCAACGAAAACTGGAAGAAAGGGGTTGTTCTAGTGAACCATTTGGAAAGTAGTTGAAGTATTAGCACATGACACTTAGTCGAGGTTAGGGTTCTTTGAAAGTTATGGAAGCAGTAAGGACGACGAAGATGAAACAGTAGATGGATATTTATAGGATTTGAATGTGAGTGGGTATGAGAGAGAAAAACTTTGGGCGGTTGATTTGAAATGTTCGTTAAAGGAAAACGGAACAGTTGTCCATGTCTGAACGGTTGTCAGACCACTCGAGCCCTTTTTAGTCACTAACACACGTTAACACACATTATCCGCATTAATTAAGTTAAATAAAAACAAAAATTAAGTAACTTAATTGTGAAGAAAGGTAATTAAACTGATGGTCTAAGCTGTTGGTCAAACCTGTGATGAGCAGGGTCATCACAAGCTGTGCACTCTTCAGACTGTTCTTTCAACCTGTTCAGCTATGTAAAAGCAGGTTATGTTCAATAGCTGATCAGGTTTCAAGACAATGTCTTGTATGACAGATTGAGAGAGTGAGCAGGTTGGAGGTTTGATAAACAGACCAGGTTTGAAATGAAAGTTGATATTTGTCAAACCTGTTATACGCTCAAGCTGTTCAAGTTTTTAGAAATTGGCCAAGTATAGAACATGCATAACCTGTTCTGTCTAAGCTGTTCTGAGAAACTTGAGCAGTGTGAGACATATAATGACTTAGAACATTATGTCACTTAGTCACATTTATTTAACATGCCCAGCTTGCTTACCAGATAATTAAATCTATTTTCATCAAGTGGCTTGGTGAAAATGTCTGCAAGCTGTTCATCTGTGGAAATAAAACTTACCTCCACATTACCTTTTTGGATGTGATCCCTGATGAAGTGATGTCTGACCTCTATATGCTTTGTTCTGGAATGAAATACTGGATTGTTGGAGATAGCTATAGCACTTGTATTATCACACAGAATAGGAGTCTTCCTATATACAAGTCCATAGTCTTCAAGCTGATGCTGCATCCACAGAATCTGCTCACAGCAGCTTTCAGCAGCAATATACTAAGCTTCAGCAGTAGAAGTAGAAATTGAGTTCTGCTTCTTGCTACACCAACTTATCAACTTACCACCAAGGAGTTGACAACCACCTATTGTGCTTTTTCTGTCTAGCCTGCAGTCTGGAAAATCAGAATCTGAACATTCTATTAGCTCAAGGCTTGAGTCTTTGGGATACCAAAGACCCAAACCTGGTGTACCCTTAAGGTATCTGAAGATTCTTTTTACAGTAGCTAGATGTGATTCTTTTGGATCATCTTGAAACCTAGCACATAGCAAACATAATATCAGGTCTACTAGCAGTTAAATACAGCAAGCTCCCAATCATGCCTCTGTAAGCTGTTACTGAAATAGCTTTGCCACTGGCATCTACATCCAACTTTACATTGGTTGCCATTGGGGTTTTGATAGAAGAACTTTGATCAAATTTAAACTTTTTCAAAAGATCTAAAGTATACTTTCTTTGATTTATGAAAATACCATTTGAGGTTTGTTTAACCTGCAATCCTAAAAAGAAAGTAAGTTCTCCCATCATACTCATTTCATATTTTGATTTCATGAGTAGTGAAAAATTCTTGCATAACTGCTCATTAGTAGAACCAAATATTTAATCATCCAAATAAATTTGAACATGCATAATATCAAACTTCACCTTCTTTATGAATAGTGTGGTATCCACTTTACCTCTGGAATACCCATTGCTCATAAGGAAATCAGTTAGAGTGTCATACCAGGCTCTAGGGGCTTGTTTTAGACCATAGAGAGCTTGGTCCAACTTATAGACAAAACCTGGATGATGTTCATTTTCAAAACCTGGAGGCTGCTTGACGTAGACTTCTTCTTGCAGCTTACCATTAAAAAATGCACTCTTCACATCCATTTGAAATACCTTCATGCTCTTATGAGCAGCGTAGGCTAGAAACAAACGAATTGCCTCTAACCTGGCCACAAGAGCAAATGTTTCATCATAGTCAATGCCTTCCTTCTGTCTATAGTCTTGAACAAGTAGTCTTGCTTTATTTCTAATGACATGACCTTGCTCATCCATCTTGTTCCTAAAACCCCATTTGGTGCCAATTATTATTTTTCCTTTAGGAACAGGGACCAGCTTCCATACTTTGTTTCTCTCAAACTGATTGAGTTCTTCTTGCATGGCAGTGATCCAATTGGCATCTTTAAATGCTTCATCCACTTTCTAAACATACAAAAGTTTCCTAAGCTATCCCATCTTGTTTGCACCCCTTTGTTGATGTCACCATTTATTTGATCATTTGGGTGATACCTGATCCACTTAGGATCTTGCTTCAATGAGGATTCTCCTGAGTTGTTTGTATCTTCAACATGTCCTGTTGAGCAGCTCTCAAGATTTTCAGACACAATGATATCTTGAGCCAGTTCACCTGTTGAACATGACTCTCCATTGTTGAACATATCAGCAGAGGATCCAGGAAAATCAGCATTGATTAGTTCAGGACATGAAGTTGTAATTATGTCAGTACACTTATTCACACAGGGTGTATCAACATAATCATCATCATGCCCATCATGGTTAGCTGGTTCCACTCTGGATGTAGTGGAAGCTTTTGAGTCCTTCTCTTCACTGATAGAATGCATAAGATCATCAAAGCTGAATTCTCCTGAAACTGATTCAGGAACAGCTTTGGTGGAGCCACTCCTGGACTCTTCAAAGGTGGCGTTGATAGATTCATCTATCACCTTTCTCTCCTTTTTGTATACTCTGTAGGCTTTGGAGATAGCAGAATATCCAACAAACACACCTTCGTCAGCTTTGGGTTCAAACTTTGCAAGTTGGTCCCTTTGATTCAGAATGAAGCAGGGACATCCAAACACATGGAAGTAGCTAATATTTGGCCTCCTCCCTTTGAGTAATTAATAGGGAGTCTTGTTGAACCTTTTCACCACCAAGGATCTATTTTGGGTGAAGCAAGCAGTGTTGACAGCTTCAGCCCAGAATGATGAAGGTAAACTTGATGAACACATCATGGTTCTAGCAGCTTCAATGAGGGTTTTGTTCCTCCTTTCAGCAACTCCATTTTGTTGTGGAGTTGTTACTGCTGAAAAGTTCTGTGATATCCCTCTTTCTACACAGAAGTCCTCAAGAGTACTGCTTGTGAATTCAGTACCATGATCACTTCTAAGCTGCTTTACTTGAGCAGAGTTCAGCATTCCATCTTCTTGATAAATCCAATGATTTCTCTAGCAGCCTCTCCTTTGCTCTTCAAAAAGACCACCCATGTAAACCTGGAGAACTCATCAACCATTACTAGAGTGTATCTTCTTCCTCCTAGACTTGGGACACTGACTGGTTCAAAGAAGTTCATGTGGATTAAGAAGAGAGGAGTATCAATAGAAAAATTATGCTTAGATTTAAAAGATGATTTTCTTTGCTTGCCTTTCTCACAAGCTGTGCAGAGTTTATCCTTAACAAAGGTTATAGAAGGCAAACCTGTTACCAACTCTTTCTTACAGAGTTTTTTGATATTCTTGAAGTTCAGGTGTGATAGACTTTTGTGCCATAACCAGTTCAGGTCTGCATTGCTTCTTGAGATAAAGCAGGTTTCAGTTGTGAGATCAGCAGATTTCATGTCCACAACATATACACCTTTCTTTCGTTGTGCACACAACACAACTTTGCCTTGGGGATCCAGTATGTAACCCAGGTGCTCATCAAAATTAACCTTGTAGCCAGCATCACACAGTTGACTAATTCTTACAAGATTATGTTTCAGCCCAACCACATAGGCTACCCTTTTGAATATTGCAGCACCAGCTTGAAGAGTTCCATACCCTTCTGTGGATCCCTGTACATTGTCACCAAATGTGACTTTTGGCCCTTTCAGGCCCGAGATCACTCAGCAGGTCCTTGCAACCTGTCATATGTCCTGAGCAGCCACTGTCCAAGTACCAAACCTGGTATGGTTGTTTGTCCTGCAGAGTGTCATGAGAAAATATTAGTTATTTTTAGGGGAACTCATCATAGGGATGAGTTCTCCTACTTCATCAACCTTTGTTGATGGACCAGTGATATCCACACTAATATTTCATATTTGGATGGTATCAGCTTGAATACCATCCTCATTGATTATGTTAATTCAAACACTGCTTGTTTTTGCAATGATGGGACTAGCAGAGTCAACAAGCCTCATGTACTCAGTTTCAGGACAGTCTTTGGTCATATGTGTCTTCTTCCCACACTTATAGCATTTTCTCTTTTTAGCCTTTTTGGAAAAAGAACCTCCAGAAACATATTCTGAATTATTTTTGTTGATTCTGTCAGCAGGTTTAGCAAACTTATTACTATTTTTAGATGAATCAACAGTTTGGGTGGAAGGCACAATAGCAACAGCTTTGCCTGTATCTTCTTTTCTCTTTTTGGGAGGACAGATATCAAACATATGAAGCTTGATTTGCTTTTGTCCTTCCACAGGTTTGGGAAACTTATTCCCAAATTTCTCAGGTTGAGCAATGGCTTTGCCTTTGCCCTTACTGAGATGTGATTGATGTTGCCTATGAACATGATCACTGCTTATGGTTATGAAAGACTTACCTTCATTTATAACCTATTTTCCACTATGATTTAAAAACTTATTTGAAACCACAGCAGATTTGCTTTCAACATGAGACTTACCCCTGTTGAAAGCAGGCTACTTACCTTTTGAAAACTTTTTCTCAAAATGATTAGCATCAAAAGGATTAACAGGTCTCTTACCATCAGCTTTGGACCCAGAGCCTGTTTTGTCAACAGGTTTAGAGTCCATAGCTGCAGTTTGAGCATGTTTTCCTTTCTTTTGTTTGTGTGAATCAGCAGAGCACTTAGCAAGTTGATTTGATGGAAGACATACTCCATCATCAGCTTTTGGAGCTTTTTCACACAAGCTGTCAGTATTTTGAAGCCTAACAAACCTGTTTGTTGAGACTAGCTTACCATTCACTTTCTGAATGAAAGTGCTAGGTAGCTCACCAAGAGTGGATAAGTCATCTTTCAGATTATTTATTTCAACAATAGAAGCTGCTTTGTCAAGATCCCCTCCAAGATAGGCTTGGATTTATGCAGGGATTTGTTGACTAATGCAATGGCTGACTTTTTGTGTAGATTGGCACCAAGAGTCAACAATCTTTTGAAGCTTTGCATGCTTTACATCTGTCTCTCTCTTTTCATCTAGTAAAATGGAGTTGATGTGTTTTAATTCGTCAAGCTCAGTTTCCAACTTATGGAAACTGTCCAGTTTACTGGATTTTATGTCAAGATCATTTTTAAGCTTAGAGATTTCAGACAGTAAGACATTGTGCTTCTCAACCAGCAGCTTTTAAATTAACAAGCATGTATTCAAACATTTTTACTTTTTCATCAGAACTGTAAGCCATAAAGTTTTGTACATTGTACATCATTGTGGGATTCCAGTTCTCTAAGCTGCTGAAGGCTTCAGCTTCAGTCAGGTCCTGTTTGAAGTTGCTGGTTCATGGGACATCAGTGTTGGCCATCAGACAGTTTTTATCTTCTTCATCTGAAGATGAATCAGATTCCTCCCAATCACATGTCTCAGCCATCAGTCCCTTTTGCTTGTTGGAACCCACTGAGTTTTCCAACTTTTTCAGCTTAGCCATGGCCATAAGGTACTTAACCCTGTAGCCATCGTCCCTGTTTGTCTTGAATGGTTTGGATGACTGACCAACAGCTTTTGAGACACAATCAGCAGCTATGTGTCCAGTCTTGCCACATTTAAAGCACTCAGCCTTAGATTTATCAAATGCCTTCTTTTTTACAGCATTTGAGTTCCCCTGCAGCATTTTTCTACCAAACCTTTTCTTGTTGAACCTTTTGACAAGCATTGCAATCATTTTCTCATCATCAAGTTCAGCAAGATCTTCACCGTCTTCCTCTTCAGACATCTCTTCCCTTTCATCATCAGCCTGTTGATTAGGTTGTGTGAACACATCACATACCTTACCAACAGGTTGTCTCACGCTGGCCACTAAGGCAGCACCTCTCTTAGACATTTCCAAGGCATTTCTTTATAGTTGCCTTGACTGCTCATCATTCAGTAGGGATCCATATAAGTTTACAAGATCCATACCTTTGATGGTGCCTGAATTTCTCAAGATGGTGGAAAAGTAGTTCCGTTCTTTAGGTAGGATGTCGAAGAACTTGTTCACTAGAGTCAGGTTGTCCTTTGTGATCCCAACAGCTTTGAGATCATTGATAAGAGCAGTGAACCTGGTGAAGGTTTCTGTGAGTGACTCTTTTTTTGCAAAGAAGAGTTCATACTGTCTAACAAGATTGTTGATCCTGTTATCCAGTGTGATTGTGGGACCATCATAGACGGTACACAAAGTATCCCACATCTCCTTTGTTGTCTTCATCTTCTTAACCAGTTTGAACACATCATCTGGAAGAGAAATGACCAGGTTATTCCTGGCTTTTGCATCCAGAGCAACCAGTATTTTGTCTTCATTAGACCGTTGAGCTTTGGCCTTTTCAAAGGTTCTGATCTCAGGAACAGCTCCTTCAGTAGCAGGAGTGATAGTAGTAACAGAAGTTGGCACATAGGGATCTTCCATTACTATCTCTGGCAGTTGTACGTCCAGATTCTCTAAATAGAGCATCATTCTACACTTCCAACCAGAGAAGTTTTGATGATTTTGGGGGTTTGGCCATTGAACCATTGTCATAGTAAGAGGAGGAACTTGCAGCACTGTTGTCCATGGGAAAGTAGGGAGAATGAGAGATCTAGAGATGACACACACTCTATCTGCTCTGATACCAGTTGTAGGTCCCAAAAGGTTTCCCTAAAGTATTGTTCTAAGCTTTAGAGGGGGGGGGGGGGGGTGAATACAACTAATTAAAATTCAATACTCTTTTCTCAATGTTTGTGTATATTATTAACAAGTGTTAATTACAAACAAGCTTGACTGCGGAAAGGTTCAAGCTGAGATGACAGATACAACAGTTGTTTCAACTAATCTAAGACACACTCAGACTAGATACAATGAATACACTCACTTAGATGAACTCACTGTATTTAAAAGACACAGATGGACAGCTTGAGTATGAACAGCTTAGACATACGTACTGTTATATTCAAGCAGACTTGCATGCATGAAAAACACACTTTAATACACGATCTGAATTCACACTCTAGGTTATCTCACAATCCTTAGAAGCTTCCTTTTATACTGTAACTGAGAATCTCAGTGAAGCTTCTTCATTGGACAATGAGAAAGTGAGATGTCTTTCCAAAAAGACAAAACACCTTTTCTGCACATGTTGATAAAGCAGACTTGTCTTCATGTGGCAGAATCTTTGACTTTTTCTTTTTGTCATTGTTGCATAAGGCTTTAACCAAAAGAGGAATGTCAACTTTGCATCTTTCTTCTTTTGTTAAGGCCATTTTGGTATAAGAAAGGTCTGTCACCCTATTCAGATATCCGTTTGTCTTCATGTAATAGAACAGCGTAGACAGGCTTTTGCAGTTACTATTTTCCACTTTGTCTTCGACTTGTAAACTGATCTTGTAGCCAAAAACAATACATGAGGACTTGGAAACATATTCCATAAAGTGTTTAGCCTGTTCACAAAGAACAGGTTCTGCTCACAAAGAACAGAACACTTAGAATCTGTCCAAGCTGCTCAACAGAACAGAGCAGCGTAGATAGTTTATGTCCAGCCTGTTCAGCAGACAGAACAGCTTGGATAATCTGCCTTTGTTGCAACGAATGCAACTGGGTTAACAACTTTGGCTGATATTGCAAATCACTTTTCAGGTTTCATTAAGGCATAAACAGGCCTTAACTTTTACCTTCAAGTGCGTCAAACAGGTTTGATTAAAAAATTTCCCCCTAAGATGTAGAGCAGGTTTGACTGAGGCCTTTTTGTGGCTTACAAACCCTTCAACCCATTTGAATACATGACGATAATCCACACAAAAGTTTAAACAATTCCAAAGTCTAAAAAACCCGACACCATTCTAGCCTTGTGTCCCATCCATTTGTGAATAAATACAAAGTTAAGTCCAAAACTTTGTTGAAGCGGCTTAACTTCTTATTCATATTAGTGACTCTTTTCCATCATGCACCTGCACATGCATTTTATCAAAAGAATCAACCCCTTTAACATGCTGTACCGAGCACATCCCTTGGGATGACCATAATAAACATGTGCTCCAATCTTAAAGTGTAAGCTTTCCACATTGAATTCAACTTTTAGCGTTATACTAAAAGGGAATTGGGTATCTTACCACATAAGATTAAAAAGACTTCAATCCCATCCCGATAGCAGACTTTTGCACTAGGTCTCTTGCCAATCCTTTCGTCAAGTGATGAGCCAAATTTTGTTGAGATCTTCCAAAATCAACCGAAATTACTCCATTCATGATATGCTCACGAACCATGCTCTGTCTAACACCCAAATGCCTCGACTTGCCATTATACACTTGGCTATATGCCTTAGCCAAAGTGGCAACACTATCACAATGAATACAAATAGGCAAAATTGGTTTAGACCACAATGGAATCTCATAAATTAAATTCCTTAGCCATTCAGCTTCTTTACCCGCAGCGGCTAATGCTAAAAATTCAGATTTCATTGTCCAGTTGGTAATACAAATTTGCTTCTTAGAAGCCCACGAGATGGCGCCTCTCGCAAGTAAAAATACCCAACCACTTATGGAAGAATAATCTTGTGCATTGGTTATCCAACTCGCATCCGAATATCCTTCTATTACCGAAGGAAATCCGATATAAGACTGTAAGGTCTACACACTACGGATCTATCTAGACGCGAGACCGTCAACGAGTGCGGAATCCTCGTTATCGGCTTGACGGAAACAACTCTCACACGGAACACGGAGACTATCAACAAGTTGTACGGACGAACACGAACGCACCTACGAGATGATTCTCTCCGAAAGAACACTCACAAAGCTGACTCACACGAAATCTGCAAAAGTCACTTAATGATTCGAGTCTATCCCTAATTATAGATGACCATTCGAGTTTGTCATGGGCCAAACTCGAATCAGGCCCAAGGCCCATTCGAGTTTGTCCCCTTGACACTCTCGAATCTGCCTAATGAAACACATTCGAATCTACTATAGATTCGAATCCTGTTCACTTTGTGAATTCGAATTTAATCTAAATTCGACTTTCCCACATTAAACCTATATTTGAAACTTATGTTTTTAACTTATGTTTGATTTTATCTTTGATCTTTATGTTTGAACTTCCTGTAATTCATTACATCAAGTTCAACCATACAATCAATAACTATCAATCATATATAAACACTTATATCAAATACTCGTTAATATTCAATGCTTTGTAATATTACTTAAACCAAAATGCTAATCCACTTAGACTGCTATCGTCACACAGGATGTACCAACAAACTCCCCCTTGACGATAGCTTCTAACAATGTACACATTTGATTAAGTACTTTGTTTATTTATTTAAACTGCTGCCAGCATACAAAACTTTCTTGATACAAACTTTAACTACATTTTCATATTTCCTAGCCTCGCTATCCATATGAGCGTCGCTTGAGATTCTATGAGCGTGCAGCACTTGTAGGTCATCTTTAGAAAGGTTTACAAGGTGAAGGGGATCGTAGACTCTAAGAATCACCTTTTCTTCGAAGTCCTCCATCACAGCTTTTCCTGTCTCACTTTCCACATACCACCAATTTAGATTTTTCATGACGTCCTGTGGCATTGGCTTGAGAGGAACCTTTCTCAGACATCTAACTGGTTTGTATTGTATTTTCATCCATGGACGACCAGTTAGAGGGTCAATTCGAGTATGGTCCATTACTCGTTTACCTACGCTTGGATTGAGCCGTTCGAACTTCCTAGACCTCCCTTCTTTTCTTATGATCTTTGCGATTATTTCAGCATAAGGGTCGTTGTCGATGTTGATAAGCTCCTTCCAAGCTAACGCCTTTATTTCAATCTTTGTAAAGGAGTTGAACACCTTCAGAGTTCTCCTGAGATACTGGAGACCATCTTTTCGTTTGATGATGAATAGCTGCAATTCCCGATCAGAGAACCAGCTCAAAATATTTCCTGATAGCTCTCCAGTACCCGGCACACGTATCTTCTTTTTCAGCTCCAACTCTCTTTTCTCTGCCCTAAACCATAGTTTTCTTTTTTCTTCGTTAGTAAGTTCTCTGGCAGGTTCTTCACTTGCTGATTCAACATTTAAAGCAGCTTTTACCACTTCTATGTCAATCATATGATTTCCTTCCATTACGTAAGTATCTGTGATGGGGTTTTGCTGAACAATGGTCTCATTTGCTTCATCATCTTCATCGACATAAACTTCATCATTAGATTTCCAATCTGTTACGTCTTCAGGCACAAATTCTCCTTCTTCTAAATCCTCCAATTCGTCCTCGAAATCAAATCCAAAGTCCAAAGGGTCTTCATCGATATCCATTAGTGCTTCGATCTTTTCATGTATCTCCGACTCTGTGACTTTTGATGAACTGGCTCCTCCTCCTTCAGCTCCCGATTGACCTGGCTCCCCCTGAACTTCAGCATTTTGAGCAGCAGAAAAATCTACTGGCTCCTTATCTCTTTGCGCGCTGCGATCATTGCCGTCATTATCTCCATCCTTATCTTCATCCCTAGGCAGCTCTTCTTGATCCCGGCAGCTTGTCTCCCCCTGAGCCTTTAGATTTTGCAATAATTGCTCAATTAGGGAGCGCATCGATCGTATCTCAGCCGCTTGATCAGCAACAAAGGTTTTAAGTTCCAAGTTTTCTTCCTGAATCTTGCCCAAAACCTTCTTTAACTCGGCATTCTCGATATCTAGTTGGTCATTATGCTTTTGTATTTCGCCGAGAGCCGTTGTCAAACCAAAGATTTGAATATGTTGGAAGTCGACTCTGCTCTTCAGCTCAGAAAACCGTTGATCTCCATGAAGGTGGATGAAGTGGATGGTATGGATTGTATGGGGGTTGGAATGATTGGAGATGGAATGTATGGTTCAACAGGGGGTGGTGGTGGTGGTGGTATGGTAGATTGAGCGGGTGGAGGTTGAGGTATTTCTGGCTGTGCAGCAGAAGCTGAGGTAGCTCCCTGCATAGATCGATGGCGTTTTGCCCTTTGCCTTGTTACCAACGGAGCAACTTCTTCTTCCTCAAAATCAGAGTCATCAGACTCCCTTGATGCTCGTCGCCTTGTAGCTTCTTCAGTCACCACTAATCGCGATCCATATGTTCCTATCTGGATGGATGGTTCTTCAGTGACAGTCTCTGGAACTTCAACTTCTATCTCTTCCATATCTTCAGACTCAGAAGTTGAAATGTCTTCATCCTGAGTCTCTGGTTGATACTCATCAATTTCCCTGAGAACATCAAGTTCTCCTTCCGGAGGTTCCAATAAATCTCCAATGAGTAAAGCAGTTATTTCCTCATTACCATGTGGACCAGCTGCCCATATCTCTTGCAGCGTTTGATATTTCTGATCAGTTGTCGGAACAGATACCTGTGGTGTACTCGAAGGCCCAGCCTCTTGTGGCTCTTGAATTTGACTAGTAGAAGGCCTATCTGCCTGAATTTGACTCGCTGAAGGCCTTTGACGTCTTCTCTGCTGCTGAGGCCTTTGTTGTTGTTGACGCTATTGCTGTGGCTGTCGCTGTTGAACTTCCACCGCCCCTGCCCAGTTGGTATCTTGAGGGGCTACAAAGTTTGGGTCAGTTACGGCTCCAAACAAAGGTGTCTCGATTGGGACAGCTAACCTTCCTCTATGAGAATAGCAATCGACAAAAATTCTCTTATCAATGACTGCAACGCTCTGAATATCATTCAGCTGCGGCAGATTTGGCAAAAAGTGTCGGATGAGCATCATCACAAAACGAGGGTAAAGAAGAAATCTTTCCCGCTCCGGAGCCGTTATCTGATGAACGAACTCCGAGAAGAACATCTCTGAAAAACTAAACTTCTGATTATAGATAATGCGATTATCCCTGATTGGATCTTCGAAACAATATAATCAAATCCAGCTTTCTTTGCAGCGAAACAAACCATGAACACATGCGCGAGATATCGCCATTGTCCAATTAGCCCACTCTTCATATATGATGTCTTAGTAACATCTAAACTATAGCCCATTCTTGCAAATGCAGCCTGCCAGATTGATAATTGGAAATCAATAGGCCCATCTTCCTGCTCCTGAGTGCCCAATTGAAGAACTTGACGAAGAATATCAGCAGAATACACCGACGGATTACCAGCAATCCTTGTCCTAAGAACTGTCGAAGTGACAGTCCAATCGACTTGCAAATGTTCATTGAATTGTCGCACGTAAGGAATGACAATCTGGATGTTATGAGACAGTGCATATGAGATTCTGGACTCCACCAAGAAATCCACCATCTGGCGGAAAGCCTGCGCTTCAGGGATAGCATGGTCAGGGGAAATGACCATGTTATGCTTCGGAATAAATACTCTATCCGCCATGTCTGCACAATATATCAAATAAAATATTAGAATCCTTAAAAATGAATAAACTTGTTTAAATTCAAATTTGTTTTATTTTGAACTTGTGTAAGTACAAAATCCAACACATATGAATTTCTACAAATTTAATTAAAATTTAAATTAAATAATTCAAATAAAATGACAAACTCGAAAATCATATTCGAATGGACATATATTCGAGTTTGATGACCCATTCGAGTTTACTTACAAACTCGAAATTGGCCATGAACAGATTCGAATGAGTCGGCCACCATCATCACAAAAATCCATGATTTTAACCACGTTAGACTCAGAAAATGACATCTTTTTGTCCTACTAGGTTCTAATCAATGATATTTGTAATTAATTTGACTTTTCACCGGTTCAAAGTTTGTAATTTTGAAAAACAAACTTTCTACCAATAAAACTTTAAAATCTAGTGATTTTGGCTTAAATGGAGTATAATACTACCTAAATCTTGTACAATACACTTGGTTATACCTAGATCTACGAGTAGTATCGAACCCACACGGACAGAAACTCGACAAATTGTTGGTATCTTGAAATCGACAAACTCGAGATTAGATTCGAAATCGCCAATAACAAACTCGAGAGAATAGATTCGAAAACAGATGAATTGATGACCATTACTGTTAACCTATTTATACCACCAACCTTCGAGTAACATGCCAGTTTCGAATCTACTGACAGATTCGAGCCCTGCTATTTTCGAGTTTAGCTTAAACTCGAATTCACCCCTGAAACTTTGAAAATTTCGAAAATTTTTGAAATAAATTCAACTTTTTCAACCTTTTCAACCTTATCGTGTAACGGAATAAACTATGCCAAACCTTTTACCCTAAGCACAAGATTTTCACCCAACCTTTTCAACTTTATCTTACGTGACTCAGACATAGACATACTTTTATGATCAAGGCATACAGACAATGATTCTAACTTTTTGGTATTTGCAAACTTTCTTTAAAAGACAAACATCGGACACAGGTCTGTATTTACATACAACAAAGTGTCTTAGTTTGACTTAAGGTTTATTTTTAAAGCTAGCAAAACAGCGGTGACAGGTCTGTACCGACGTACAACAAAGCGACTTGTCTTGATAACCCGAATCAAAACAGAGGCAACAGGTCTGTACTTACGTACAACAGAGTTACGTGTTTTTGACTCTCAATTCTGTATGATATTTCTATGCTTTCCATTTTAAGATGTATTAGATGTTGCTATACATCCCCAGAAACTTTGCATACCTCATTTATAATCAAAGTTTGTATGTCTTGTACATAAAAATTAAGACCGATTGGTCATACATCTAAGTTAGTGATACGTTTGACTTTTTCTTTAATGTTTTATTAGCCTTGAGACTCCCTAAATGTATTATGCCTACCAACACATCAAACTAAAATAAAGTATAACACTTAGAATTTTAGGTGCATTATGTGTGAAAGCCTAAACACTTAGAGTTTGTAACGACTATGCTAATTTTCGTCACTTTGAACCTATGCATCTAAGACTTAACTCTTTTTCTGATATTCTCTTTTTTTTTTTTAATTTTTTATGGTTTTCTCTCTTTTTTCTTTTGTTTTTCATAAGAAATAGCAAGAAAATAACATAACCTACTAACTTACTAAAAATAGAAACTATCCTAATTTGGCAAACTTACTATAAAAAGAAAGAAAGACTACAGCTATAAAAGGAAATAAAACTTCTACTAAGGTCAATTTACTCTGTGTTGCGCATTCCATTTAGTTGAATCAAATATTCAAACCGTGACTTATCAAAGGCTTTGGTAAATAAATCAGCATTATTATCGTCCGTTGCCACTTTTACCAATTTGATTAAGTTCTTTTCAGCACAATCACGAATAAAATGATGTCTTATGTCTATGTGCTTTGTTTTACTGTGTTTAACTGGATTATTTGTTATAGCAATTGTAGATTGGTTATCTATCCTAATGGGAGTTTGAGTGTAAGCCAAACCGTAATCCCGCAATTGTTGTTGTATCCACAGAACCTGTGAGCAGCAACTACCAGCAGCAACATACTCGGCCTCGCACGTTGACACGGCTACCAACGTCTGTTTCTCGCATTGCCAGGAAACCAGTCTCCCTCCTAGGAATTGACAACCTCCAGTTGTCGACTTGCGCGTCAAGCTGCATCCTCCGTAGTCAGAATCCGTGAATGCCTCCAACTCTAGATCTACCTCCGCGTGATACCAAAGTCCCAGCTTCGGTTTCGACTTTAGGTATCGTAGAATCTGCTTCACAGCTTTCATATGCATCTCTTTTGGATTAGCTTGAAACCTAGCACAAATACACACAACAAACATGATGTCAGGTCTTGATGCAGTTAAATACATAAGTGATCCAATCATGGCCCGATATAACGTCAGATCCACATCGGTATCACTTTCAGTACCCGGTCCGAGATTGTGATTCACTTGAAACGGCGTGCTGAAATGGGCTGTCAGTTTCGTCCCTTCCATCCCGAAGCGTTCTAATATGTCGTAGACATACTTCGTCTAATGGATAAACATTCCTTCATTCTTCTGGTCAACTTGCAACCCCAAAAAGAAATTCAACTCGCCCATTGCACTCATCTCGAATTTCGACTTCATCACCTTCTCAAAATCCTTGCACATTTGTTCGTCTGATGATCCAAAGATGATATCATCGACGTACACTTGTACCAAGATGAAGTGTTCTCCCTTTCTCTTAACGAACAGCGTACTATCTATCCTACCCCTTTCAAACCCGTTCTCTAACAGATAGTTGGATAAAGTGTCGTACCACGCCCTTGGTGCTTGATGCAATCCATACAGAGCCTTATCTAATCATTATACTCTGTCTGGATATTTTGGATCTGTAAATCCGGGCGGCTGTTATACATACACCAGTTCCTTCACTTTCCCATAGAGGAAAGCACTCTTAACATCTAGTTGATATACTTTAAAGCCCTTGAAGGAAGCAAAAGCCAGAAACAACCTAATGGCTTCCAGCCTTGCTACTGGCACAAACACCTCATTGTAATCGATTCCCTCCTCTTGGTTGAAACCCTTTACAACTAACCTAGCCTTGTTGCGAGTGACTATACCCCGATCGTCTCTTTTGCACTTAAAGACCCATTTGGTTCCTATGGCTATTTCCCCTCGAGGTAATGGAACTAACTCCCACACTTCTAGTTTCCTAAACTGAGAGAGTTCTTCCTGCATCGCTTCAACCCAGGAGTTATCCTTTAGTGCCATTTGCACATTTTTCGGCTCTACTTGCGAGATGAAACAAGAATAGAGGCAATTATTATAGGCCTCGGAGTCATTTATCATCGACAACAACACAGTGTTGTTATTTAAACTACTCCTAGTCCTCACACCCTCATTAGGATTTCCTATGATGCTTTCTATAGGATGGTTCTTGTTGATCCTAGAGGTCTCTATCTTGTCAACTCTCAGATTATCTCCTAAGTTAGATCCTATTTCACCTAATGGGGGAACATCCTCAGATTCCACATTTTCCTCCTCGTGGACAGTTTCCTCAGAGTTGGAATTTGTTGTCTGAGTTTGATTCTTAGTTGAAGGTACTTCTGGATCAGTAACTTCTGGAGATCCATCTTCAGTCAAAGTAGGCTCAGATGTGGATTGATATGTAGTCCTTGGAAAGGTATGACCTTCGTCATTCAGATTCAACGTCGCCATGTCCTTTTCGATCGTACCTGCATTATCATCCAAAGGAATGTTAAATGACTCAAACAATTTATCATAGTCAAATATCCATTTCGGACCTGTTTGGGGTTCATGTGTATAACTTGTGACTTCAATGTTATACACAATCTCTACTGTACCATTCGTTTTGTTATAACCCGTTTGTTTGGTGAGTTCGGCACATAACCTAGAAAGTATCCTTCGTCAGCCTTTTCACCAAACATAGGTTGATGTTCTGTTCGCAATAAAGTACATGGTACCCCAAACGGTTCAAAGTCAGTTAAATTAGGTGGCCGTTTATTCAAAATTTCACAACAGGTTTTGTTCAAAGATTTGACAGTTAGGACCCGGTTTAAAATATGACATGCGGTATTCACTGCCTCCCCCCAAAACATGGTAGGAAGCTTTGAATCCGAAAGCATAGTCCTAGCTGCCTCAATCAATGTCCGGTTCTTTCGTTCGGCCACCCCATTTTGTTGTAGCTCATAGGGTACACTAAATTGATGCACTATGCCCTTTGATAGGCAATATACACCAATTACAGTGTTTTTAAATTCTGTTCCATTATCACTATGAAGCCTTTTAATCCGTGTTCCATATGAATTCTCCACTTGGTCTAAGAACCCGATGAGCTTGGAAGCCGTCTCGTCCTTTGTACCTAGACAGAAAACCCAAGAAAATCGTGAGTAATCGTCAGTGATAACTAAACAATACCAACTACCACCTATACTCCTTTTGTTGATTGGTCCAAAAAGGTCCATATGCAGCAAATCGAATGTGGTAGAGATGGAGTTCTGAGTCTTGGACTTGTGTGCCTTCTTATGTTGTTTTCCCTTATTGCATAGTAGACACTTATCCTCAAACTGAAAACTCTTCATAGGCACACCTTGCACCAACCCATTTTTCGTTATATAGTTCATTTTTCTTAGGTGCAAGTGTGCCATGCGTCTGTGCCACAAAACCGATTCAGTCTCTGTAGCTTTAGACAACAAGCAGATCGTACCCATCGAAGATTCCGGCTTGTTCATATCGAGCATGTATAAGTCATTCTTCCTTGGTGCCCACATTAATATCCACTCTTCAGGAATCTTGAACCCTGGTTTTAGCACTAACGCTTCAGTGTCAGTGAACATCACTGAATTCTTCTTGTCACAGATTTGAGATACACTAATGAGATTGTGAACCAGTTTATCAACGTGATAAACTTGATCGTCCCATTAGTGACCACTCCAGTACCCGTGATGTTTCCTCCTTTATTTCCCGCGAATGATACAAATCTCCGATTCCCACCCTTGAAGTCTGTAAGGAGGCTTCTTTCCCCTGTCATGTGCCTGGAGCATCCACTGTCGATGAACCATTTGTTGTTTGGACCTGTGGTTATCTCCTGCACATGAAAGAAAATAGGTTAGTTATCACGGGACACCCAAGCCATAACTGACTTGGTTATACCATTCTCGTCCACATACTTAAACTCTTTCAAATACCCATCTCGCCTTTCAGGTGACTTGGATCGTTGAACAGGAGTTTGTTGTGGTGCCGAGTGATGTAAATTCACTCTTTGCCTTTGAGTAGGCATTTGTTGTGAAGCTCTTGAATAATTACGATTATATTGCATTTCAGGTTGAAATCCCTGAGCTCTAACCGGTGTGTGTTGTCTAACAGGAGTATGTGACCTAACTGGAGTGTATGCTCTGCTAGGTGTTGGGCTCCTATATTGTTGTTGAGGACCAGACCTAGATTGATTAACGACTCGATTCGGTGAATTAGTCCTAACCACTTCCTTTGGTCCACCTTTTACCGGTATTTGTTTCACCACTTGTTTTGGTGTAGCCTGCACAGTTTTCTCGGTACTCTGAGAACTACTAGTGCTCGCCACACTTGTTGAAGGCTTAGTTTGTGTTGGCTTCCCTGTCTTAGGTGTAACGTCAACTTTCCTAAGCGGACAGTTAGAAGCAACATGCCCCTTTTCATGACATCTAAAGCAAGACATCTTCTCAATGGACTTCTTGTGTGTGCCTTTAGACTTAGGTGTCTCACTAGTGTCTGGGTCTTTTTGAGCATCTATTGTGACTGGTTCATCATCCTGATCATTAAAATCAATTTTATGTTTTCCTGCAGGTGTTTCACTAGAGGAAGACACAAATTTGACTTTCTTAATCTTGACGTTTGTATCAGTTACCTTAGGGGTATTTTCTTTTACAGGCTCAGACACAGGTGCAGGTATTTCCTCTAAGTCTTCTGATTTCTCAGTTTTCTCCTGAGGTTGAGGCACATAGTTGGCATTAAAAGGTGGAGGAATCTCATGAAATCCTAGACCTACAGGCTTTTTAGATTGGCGT
The DNA here is from genome assembly GCA_020465985.1 of Centrapalus pauciflorus. Classification (NCBI taxonomy): domain Eukaryota; kingdom Viridiplantae; phylum Streptophyta; class Magnoliopsida; order Asterales; family Asteraceae; genus Centrapalus; species Centrapalus pauciflorus. Next base: position 121,735 of record JAANYP010006123.1, read on the forward strand.
TGAGCATCTAAAACTTTCCCTAGGTTCAGACTTGAGTTCCTAAACTTTTCTAGCTTACTATTAGCCTCTACTACCTTCACCTTAGTTTCAGCTAGCTCTACTTCTTTGATCTTAAGATCTTTGGTCAAGGCCTCTACATGCTCATACATCAGTTCTAATCTAACGCACTGCTCACTCAGCTTGTCTTTTAGAACTATGACATCTTGTGCATCAGCCTTAAGTTTATCCCTAGGATCTTGCTTAATGTCAGTCAGGCTAGCATTATCTGACTTTAATGACTCATTTTGAGCAGATATATTTTTATGTGATTCTAAGACTAGATTCAACCTGTCGTTAGAAGTAACACATAAAACACATAATTCATGGAAAAGAGAGTAATTTAGACTAACCTTTGTGTGATCTGATTCGACGTTGGCCATTTGAGCGGCAAACTCCAGAAGCGTCTGATCATTCGACTTCTCCACCCACATCAGACTGCTTTCGTGTTGACTGCTGTCCCTTGTGTTCTGCTCTTCCCCTTTACATCCACTCTCAGTGACTTCAGCCATAAAGGCTCTAGCGTTAGATTCCGGATGTGAGCTCCAGTCGTAAGTACCATCCAGTTGTCTGTCTGATGTGACGTTTGATAACAGACGAGCTATATTTGCTTGACTGGATGATGAACTCGGAAGATATCTCTGTTGAGACTGGTTCTGAAACTGTCCATGAGACTGATTCTGCCCTTGGTAATTATCTACCTTCAGTCTCTGACACTCTCTGGCGAAGTGTCCCAAACCTTGACAGTTATAGCATTTGACCTTGGACTTATCAAAGCCAATCCCCTTATTATTCATGTTCAGATTTCTTCCCGTGCGCTTGATGAATCGCTTAACCCGTTGGGTTACAATGGCTAGTTGCCATTTGAGATCCATCTCCTCAAGGTCGTCAGGGTCTACCTGATCGTAATCTTCATCCCAGAGTGCAGGATCGTTTATTTTCCCTTGAACGCAGTTCCCATATGCGGCCACAAATGACGCCAATAAATTCAAATGTTCTTCGGCCGATTTAGCGCTCATGGGCATCTTAGAGTAGCCCTGAGATGTTGATGCCTGTGTTGCCTGAGGTTGCTGTTCTTCCGGTCTCCTAAACCCTAAGAACGCTCTATTCTGTGCGTCGTCAGGCTCTGCTGGTGACGACGTTTCTCCAGTGAAGAAGGCTGTAGCGGTCTTCATATCAGCTGCCACCAAAGGTTTTGATTTTCAAAAATACATGGCTGGATTTTGGACTTGTTCATAATCCGTTTCGGCCTTCAGTAGCTCGAAATGATACGCTTTCAGCGTTCCCACTACATCCTCCAACGATTGAGTATAGTACTTATCCTCATCAAGCTTGATTCATAGCCACGTACATCGCCCATTTGGCTGGTAAGGCATCAAGAAGCTTATTGTTCTTTTCTGTATCGCTATACTCAATGCCATGACTCTCAAGCTCTGTCAGCAGATGATAAAAGCGGGTGATGGTGTCGTCCAGCTTTTCATCCTTCAAAGCCTTGAAAATCGCAAATTGCTGTTTCAACAACTCCATACGCTTCCTCCGAACCCTCGGATTACCCTCACACCTCTTTTCCAGCGTCTCCCAAAGCTCCTTAGATGTCTTTTGATTGCGGAATGTGTGTAGTATGTCCTGAGGTAACGCCATTCGTATGATAGCGAATGCGCGGTTCTCAGCTTCAAACAGCTCTTTGTCATCATCCTTCATCTTCGAATACGTGACAACCTTCTGTCTTCCCTCAATTTCAGCAGTTGGTGGAATGTATCCCTCGTCGATACATATCCACATTCGCATGTCATTGAAACGCACAAAATCGGCAAACCGATCTTTCCACTAGTAATAGTCTTCAAGTTTCATCAGCTTAGGCGGAGTATTAGCTTTCCCGACCTCATGATCCATTTCTAGAAACCTTTGTAAATTTGTCATTGTTTCAAAAGTACTTGAGTTTTAACTTAATAAATTTAATTCGAAATTAATTTAAGTTAATTCTTTCGAATTTAGGTAAATTCGAATATAATTAAGTTTAAACCTATTTGGTATTAAATTCGATTTAAGTTCTGAAATTCAACTAAATTCGAAATAGGTGACAGATTCGAAAGTCTCCAAACTCGAAGGTCAAAGCAAACTCGAATACCCGGCAAATTCGAATCACCCTGTTCGACTCTAGTCCAAACTCGAAGCTAACTCGAATCAAATAAACTCGAAATCTCTCTTAAGCAAACTCAAAAGGAGTGGATTTTTGGTTAGACTCGAGACTAAGAAAAACCCTAATGACTCCTAACAGATTCGAGCGCCGCAAACTCGAAAAACGGCTAATACCTCGATTTTTTAACATTTTCCAGATTAAATCAATATTTTTACAAAGAAAAATATTGATTTCGATCAAAAACGTGAAAAACACCAAAGTATTTCCCGGATCCCAATTTGATAAGCTCGAAAAACACGAAAAACACGAAAACCTGAGAGACTAACCGTCCAAAAGCATCAAGAAACCTAGGATGTATCTTTATGAACACGAAGAACACTAAGAACACCCCTTTGGCTCTGATACCACTTGTAAGGTCTACACACTACGGATCTATCTAGACGCGAGACCGTCAACGAGTGCAGAATCCTCGTTAACGGCTTGACGGAAACAACTCTCACACGGAACACGGAGACTATCAACAAGTTGTACGGACGAACACGAACGCACCTACGAGATGATTCTCTCCGAAAGAACACTCACAAAGCTGACTCACACGAAATCTGCAAAAGTCACTTAATGATTCGAGTCTATCCCTAATTATAGATGACCATTCGAGTTTGTCATGGGCCAAACTCGAATCAGGCCCAAGGCCCATTCGAGTTTGTCCCCTTGACACTCTCGAATCTGCCTAGTGAAACACATTCGAATCTACTATAGATTCGAATCCTGTTCACTTTGTGAATTCGAATTTAATCTAAATTCGACTTTCCCACATTAAACCTATATTTGAAACTTATGTTTTTAACTTATGTTTGATTTTATCTTTGATCTTTATGTTTGAACTTCCTGTAATTGATTACATCAAGTTCAACCATACAATCAATAACTATCAAACATATATAAACACTTATATCAAATACTCGTTAATATTCACTGCTTTGAAGTATTACTTAAACCAAAATGCTAATCCACTTAGACTGCTATCGTCACACAGGATGTACCAACAAAGAGAAACTATAATTCTTAGTTCCCTTTAAATACATAAGTACCCGCCTACTTGCTTCCAATGATGAGTACTAGGATTACTAGTATACATACTCAATTTCCCCACGGCAAAAGCAATATCCGGCCTTGTACTTGTCATGGCATACATCAAGCATCCTAAATCTCCAGGTTTTGAAAATGATGCGACTCCAAAATGAACGAAAGCCTTGGAATGCTTCCGATGCAGTGCACGTGCCTTAATTACCTGAAACTATATGCTAAAAGACGTCAACAAAATTGTAGTTCATAGGTTTACATGAAAAGATGACTTGTATGAACAACAACAATTGAGTTTGAATTTATAAAGCATAAATTCCATGTTATGTATTACAAATAACCATCATGCAACCGAAACTTAATTATGATTTTGCCTTGTGTAGTATTTCCCGCTGTAATACTATAATGTTAAATATATACGTACCCGTTAACAGTTGGCGCGACTAACCCGGGTGGGGGACATTAATTCTGATAGATCTATCCATATGATATTCACGCTTACATAGTATAAATAAAGCAGTATCTGTGTCCATATGAAAATGTAGCATGTCTTTCTACCCCAAAACATAACAGTGTGAAAATAGGCGCTATGAAGACTCAACGTAAATGTGATATCAAATATGAGCGTAAAATCGTAGATTTCGTTGTTGACTAGTGATGAAACCGGGTGTGTTTAACCGAGTCCTAAATTGTATAAGGGACTTAATAACTCTCATATATATGTTAATATGCATGCATAAGGGTTTTTCTGTTTTAAATCACCTAAATTAACAAGTTCATAAATAAAATCCACTTAAAAACGTCAAGTTTATACATATATAAATTTCCAGCTTTTTAAAGGTCTTTCGGCCTCCTTTGTGGCTGTTTTTGACCCAGCTCCAAAATGATTTGAACTTTGATATTCATAGTCATAAAACTACTATGTACTAAGAATTTTCAAGTTAAGATTGGCCATTTTTCGAGGTGTTTAGGTTAGGGAAAAGGCTCGTTGAAAACCCTATGTTGGCCATTTTTGAGCTGTAAAACTTTTGAGATCCCAAATAGTATTTGGGGGTTCAAAACTCCATATTAAATTATGAAAACCTCCAAATATTTAGTTAAGACATAGATCTAACTTTTGAAACAAGATTCAACTCATTTCGTTAAGTTTTGAATTAGTTATGTGTTGGAACTTATTTGTGTTGATGAAATAAATAAGTCTAGGGTATAAAGTGTAAATAGGTAAAAGTTGTAATTAAATATAAATAGGGATTTTGACTTTGTAAAAAGTAGATCTGACAATTTCAATTGTAATTTTTCACAGAAATCTTGGAAAGCATTCTAGGGCTACAGTGTCGTATTCTCACATTTTCATCTCTATAATCTGGTGATCTTAATCAAATCATTCGGTTAGGATTTCTTGTCTTATTGTTAATTGTTTGTGCTTAATTGTTGATTGAAAATATAGGAATTACAATTGGTATCAGAGCTTTAGGGATGATTTTTGATTGAAAATATTGATAGAATTTCACTGTTTAATTCAATTTTTTTTCGGAAATAGAAAACTAATCTAAGGTACTGATTCTGTTGATCTTTGTTGTTGATTCTTAGATCGAAGGAAGGTCTTTACAAAACGATCAGATTGACCGTAATCTTGAACTTTAATTCAAAACACAAAAGATTCAGTTAATTTTCAGAAAATTCGAAAAACCCATTTGTTCATCGCTGTTCAAGTGAAAAACAAGGGTTGAATCTGATTTTAGACTAAACTCCTTCAGAAAAGGTGTTTAAAATTAAAAACCTCACCTTCGATACCAAGGAGGAATCAATTGAAGCATTTCTAATACTTTAATTGGATTCCAGACTTAAAATTTTTGAAAAACTCTGAAAACTCGAATATAACTGTGTTCTTATTGCAATCGAGTTGACAACAAGTTATAATCGGGTTGCACAAAGAGATAATCGAGTTGAACATTAGGTTCAATCGAGTTGTTCACTGAAACTTCTTTCGAGTTGACTTGAAGCTTATTCGAGTCGACTTGAAGCTTATTCGAGTTGACTGGAATCTTCATTCGAGTCTACTTGAATTTCCAATCGAGTTGACATATACTCATATCGAGTTGGAAACAAGTTTTAATCAAGTTGTGGAAAACAAGTGTGAATTTTTCAATCTTAATTCGAGCCTACACTTACATTCTTTTGAGTCTATTGATATATCATTCGAATTTATTGATATTTGATTGGAGTTGACTCATTTTTTTTATCCGAGTTGACTGTTGTGTGAATCGAGTTGAATCACTTTTGATTCGAGTTGTATAGAAGACCAATTTGAGTTTTATTATTCTTCTTACTGACTTGATTTTTCTAGATTCGAGTTGAGTACTTCATTGTTCGAGTTTTGCACATTCATAGTTCGAGTTGATTAGTTCAATATTCGAGTTTTTTTATCTTCTTTAATCGAGTTTCAGTACATACTCATTCAAGTTTGATCAATTTTCATTCGGTTGATCAACTTTTCCAATTCAATCAAAATATCATTCGATCTTGGAAAATCCTTATCATTCGTCAATCATCATGTCAAAAGTCGCACTTGCAATGGGGTCGGAAACAAACCAATTCTCTACCGTGGAGAATATGTACAATGGAGGGAAAGATTTCTGGAGTTCATAAGTTTCCACGACCTATCAGAAGAAATGTTAAAATCACTAACTAACGGACCAGCTGTGCCCAACGGCAACCCTCCAATACCGGAAAGAACTGTTGAGGTAACTAACCTAACAGAGGCACAAAAGCGGAGAAAATTGGGGGACAAGACAGCAAGAAAGTTGTTGCTGATATCCATCCCAAATGACATATACAACTGCCTGACAAACACTAAAACAGCCAAATCCATCTAGGATGAGGTGTGTAAGCTGATGAGGGGATCAGACAGGGCAGCTACAAACAGAGCACGGAACAGCTTAATGACGTTCGAGAATTTCAGAGCTAGAGAGGGGGAATTGCTGGAGAATACGTACTTGAGGTTTGTCAGCTTAGTAAGTGAGATGAAGAGGAACGGTGTCACTAAGTCCAACCTAGACATCAATGTTAAATTTCTAACGTGCTTAATCCAGAATGGGAAAAGTACGCAATGATCATTCAACAGACAAAAGACATAGAGGACATGGATTTCCATATGGTCTTTGAAAACCTTAACAACTATCAGGAAGTTGTTTTAAGGAAAATGTCCGGAAAGAAGAAAGAAGAAAAAGATACCGTTGATCTTTTAGCATTATTGGCAAACAAGAAATACGAGTATAAGCTAAAGAAGGAAAAACGTGTAGTCATAAGAAGCAGTTCGTCTGAATCAAACTCATCAGATTCCTCAGATGATTCTGAAATAGAAGAAATGAAGAAACAAATGGCCTTACTCACTAAGGCATTTTAGAAGAAGTTCTACCGAAAACCCATCAATGTAAAATCCAAGAACTGAGTAACAATATATCTGACTTAAAAGAAAAACTGAATTTGGCTGAATTAGAAGCTTCAAATTATTCTGTAAAATATCATGCCATTTTTGAAGAAAGAACAAAGCTTTACGAGAAAATAAAAACATTGGAAGATGAGTTTATCAAACGAGGTCAAACAGATCAAACAATATATTTAAATCAACCTAAAGATACTGAATTCTATAATTCTAAATCTGGTATTGGTTGGAATAATCCTAAATACCTGACAAAGGCTATTTCAAATTCACCTACTTTATATGATGTCAGATACATGAATTTAGGATTACAAATGACATTTATGAAATCATCAGATGAGATAGAATCAAGTGAAGATTCAAAAAGGCTAAGATCTGTAAAATGCAAAATTCTGTTGATTATAACAGAATAAATGAATCTAATAAAATTCTTGCATCAATGAGGAGTATATTCCGACATATTCTGACAAATATTTATCTGAAAATACTACTGATTCTTAAAAGCTATATTTACCAACTTCAATTCTTGACAAGATGATCTCTGATCTTGAATTGAAAATAAAAACTTTTGAGACAGAAAATCAAAATCTTAAGACTGAACTTAAATCTTTGTAACAAAAGTTGCAACAACAGCCTGAAAACAAATCAAAAAACCACCTTCAATTCAACTTGATTCTATTAATTCTGAAAAAGATTTTGATATGTATATGAACTCGGATTTTAACTCTTTGGAAGAAATGTTTTTTAAAATAGATGAGTTTGTAAAACCTTTACACAACAAACAACCTGATGATCCTAAAGAACCAGTTAGAATTCTGAAAAGAATATCTACAGATTCAAAGGATTCATTAGAACATTCACCAAATTTAACACTGAAAAAGGAGAAAACAAAAGTTAATTTTGTAACTCCTACTTATGAAAAATGTGAATAATCTTCCACACGGGACTCTATTGCACAAAAGGTCCAAAATTCCAAAGGTAAGAAACTTTTACAGAAGAAACAAGTTTCTAAACTGACTAATTCTCGTGTTTCTTGTATGTCAGATAATATTGTTAAAGGTTCTCGGAAGCAAGAATGGAGAAAGAAGCAGAAAGAAAAGAAAAAGAAGAGTATAAAACAAGAGTGGAGAGTCAAAGAAAATATTGTTACAGATAGGATTAGACAATTTGAAAAATCTGTCTGTAATAATAATTTTACTCATAAATCTTGTACTAAATACTCTCGGACTGCCTTAATTGCTTTAAATTCTGTTTCTAGTAAATCAATGCATGCTAAATCTGATAAGTTTGTATGGATACCAAAGAAAAAGGATCCATCTTTTAAACAGAAAAAGGTTCCAAAGCAGCAACTTTCAAAAATAGTTCCACATCGAACTATGCAAAAATGGATACCGAAAAGAACTATTAAAAAGTGGGTTCCTAAAATAAAAGAAATATCTGATGAGAAGACAAATATTAAACCACATGAATTACCAAAGTCAAAAGTACCTAACTATAAGTGGGTACATCACGTTTTATTTCGTCTTATAGGTAAATCATGCGTGGTACCTTGACTCCGGATGCTCAAAGTACATGACCGGACAGAAAGAAACCCTCACTAACTTTGTTGATAAGTTTTGTGGGATGGTCCGATTCGGGAATGAATTCTGTCCGATCAAAGGATGTGGGAGTCTTGCGTACGATAAGATAACAATTCAGAAAGTCTTCTACATTGACGGTCTTGGTCACAACTTGTTCAGCATTGGACAACTCTGCAACAAAGGATTAGAGGTCAACTTTAAAGCATATCGGTGCAGCATAAGATCTGGAGAAGAAAAAGAAATCCTTGCAGGGAACAGGAAAACTAATCTGTACTCAATAGACTTAGCCTCAATCATATTGAAGAAGGATGTGTGCTTAATATCAAAATGAACATCTAAAATTTCTTGGCTATGGCATCGTCGCATTTCTCACCTGAATTTCAAACAATTAACCAACCTTGCAAAAGGTGGGTTAGTCAAAGGGCTACCAACTCTCAGGTTTCAAAAAGAGCAGTTGTGTGCAGCTTGTGAAAAAGGAAAGATGGTTAGATCATCCCACAACTCCAAAACTGAACACTCATCAATGAGAGCATTGGAACTGGTTCATATGGACTTGTGTGGACCAATGAGAGTACAGAGTATAAACAAGAAATGATATGTGTTGGTAATAGTCGATGACTACTCTAGATGCACATGGGTATTTTACATTTTTTCCAAATCTGATGCTACCGAAAGAATAATCAACTTCATTCGTAAAATTCAAGTCAAGTTGCAGCTCTCAGTTCAAACCATCAGATCAGATAACGGGATAGAATTTAAGAACAAATCGTTTCTGAATTCTGTGAGGATAACACATCAATTCTCAGCAGCTCATACTCCACAGCAAAATGGTGACATTGAACGAAGAAATCGCACACTAGTGGAATCTGCAAGAACGATGTTGGCATATTCCAATCTTCCGTTATTCCTTTGGGCTGAAGCTGTAGCAATAGCTTGTTTCACACAGAACATATCAATAATCAACAAAAGATTCGAAAAGACTCCATACGAATTAATAAACAAACGTGTACCTAATCTCAAGTTTTTCAATGTCTTTGGATGCAGGTGCTTCATATTAAATGACAAAGACAATCTGGGAAAATTTAGTCAAAAAGCTGATGAAGGCATCTTCATTAGTTATTCGAAGGAGTCTGTAGCCTTCCGAGTCTACAATAAGCGGACCAAGACAGTCAATGAAAGCGTGAATGTCAAATTTGATGAAGGCGTAGTAATGGCTTCTGAACATACCAGTTCAGGACCCGATCATAACAATTCGACTTCTATGAAGTCATCTGAACGGAGTGCAGATAATTCTGATTTAAATAAACTGTCTGAGAATTTCTATGATGACTACTTTGAAAAGCCCAAAACTAATGTTTTAAATTTGGTGCCTAACAGGATTACTAAAGATCCAGTCGTAGTCTCAGACTATTCTCATCAACCCATTTCAGAAGAAACTGGAGAGGCCTTAACGGCAGACATGCACTTACCTGCTGATAGTGTACAACCTATTCAACCTCCAGTATCTTTTGAAACCCCCTTACAATCTAAAAACTCAGAAACCCCGAACACAGATAATATGCCATCAACATCAGAAGCTAACCCCCGAATTCCCTATTTAGACTTAAACCCCAATCAAGACCAAATTCAACCTTATCCACATACCTTTAAGTGGACAAGAAATCACCCAACTGAAAATATCATAGGTGATCCTTCTGCATCAGTCCAAACCCGAAGAGCAACCATAAATGAGTGTTTATTTTCAAACTTCCTAAGCCAAAAGAATGTTAAAGAAGCTCTTCTGGATGCTGATTGGATTGTGGCAATGCAAGAAGAGTTGAATCAATTTTAAAGGTTGAAGGTCTGGAGATTGGTGGAGCAACCAAAAGATAAATCAATCATTGGCACGAAGTGGATTTTCAAGAATAAGAAGGATGAACATGGTGTCATCATTCGTAACAAGGCTCGCCTCGTCGCCAAAGGATATAGTCAACAAGAAGGGATTGATTACGATTAAACTTTGGCTACAGTTGCCAGAATAGAAGCAATTAGGATGTTTTTGGCTTTTGCTGCTCATAAAAACTTTACAGTTTACCAAATGGATGTAAAAACTCGTTTTTAAATGGGGAACTAACAGATGAAGTGTATACATATCAGCCCGAAGGGTTTACTGATCCTTCAAAGCCTGATCATGTATGTATTTTAGATAAATCGTTGTATGGCCTTAAACAAGCACCTCGTGCTTGGTATGATGCACTTTCAACATACTTATTAAAATATGGATTTAACAAAGGTACAGTGGATACTACCCTGTTTATAAAACGTCAGGTGCCAGATATTATAGTAATTCAAATATATGTAGATGACATAATATTTGGGTCTACAAATCCAGAATTTTGCAAGAAATTCGATTTCTTAATGTCCCAGAAATTTGAAACAAGCATGGTGGGAGAAATAAATTTTTTCTTAGGTTTACAAGTAAAATAACTGATTGATGGAATTTTCATCAATCTGTCCAAATATATTTAGGACATGTTAAAGAAATTTAACATGGTCAATAGTACTCCAATGAAAACTCCCATGGCTCCGGATTCCAAATCCAAACTCGATGAGGACATTTCAAGGAAACCTGTAGATGTAACCCATTATAGAGGAATTAGTGGGTCATTAATGTATTTAACTGCAAGTAGACCTGATATTATGTTGCTACATGTGTTTGTGCTAGATATCAGGCTAATCCAAAAGAATCACATTTGGCTGCTGCCAAAAGAATCTTAAGATATCTAAAGGGAACACCAAACCTTGGTTTGTGGTATCCCCGGGAATCATCATTCAATTTAACAGCCTTTTCTAATGCTGATCACGCAGGTGATAAAATGGACAGAGAAAGCACATGAGGAGCAGTTCAATTCTAAGCTGACAAACCCGTCTGCTGGTCATCCAAGAAACAACACTGTGTTTCACTGTCTACAACTGGAGCTGAATATGTTGCTATATCATCGTGCTGTTCTCAAGTGTTGTGGATGAAGAGCCAACTCAAAGACTACAGGTTTACACCACAGAAGATTCCAATATATTGTGATTCTCAGAGTGCAATAGCCATATCATCTAATCCAGTGCAACACTCTAAAACCAAACACATCGACATCCGGTATCATTTTATTAAGGATCATGTATAAAATGGTAATATAGAATTATATTATGTTCCTACTGAATATCAATTAGCTGACTTGTTTACCAAAGCATTAGATGAAAAACGGTTTAATTTTTTGCTATAGAAGTTGGGTATATTGAATCGTTAGATTTAATCATTCAGTAGTTACAAATTATAATTTTAAATTTACATTTTTTATTTTTTGATTTTCATTAGATGTTAAACTCATGTGTTTTTAAAGTTTAAATTTTTCGGAGTTTAACAGATCTGTATTGTTATGTGCAGGGGGAGCAGAAAGATATTTTATCTGATTTTGTAAAATTTGATAAATTTTTATCTGATTTTTGTAGGGGGAGCAGTCATTTCAAATGATATATACATCTGAGGGGAAGCTTAATTGTAAACATCAAGGGGGAGCAATTTTTTTTAGATAAACTTTTTTTGAGTATTAAATTTTTTGTTATTATGTTGTTCAATTTTTTTTCATATTTTTGTTTTGTTTTTGTTTTTGTTGTTCAATTTTTGTTGGAGTTAAATTTTTTTTGTAATTTTAGTGGTTGTCATTTTTTTTTTGTGTATGAAATGGGCTTACAATCAAATTTGAATTTGAATTTGAATTGAACAACTAAATTTTTTGAGAGTAAATGGGCCGGATTTAAAATCAAATTTGAATTTGAAATTTTCAACTATAAAGTTGAAATTCAAAATTCAAAATCACATTTTCGAAATCCTTGCCACTGTTCACCGACTCTCTCTATTCTCAATTTCTTCATCACGAAGCAATCTCAACAAACTCATAGCAATCGGATTTTCAGTAATTGATTTTAATCTGGTAAGCCATTTCATACTGTCTTGTATTGTTTTTCAATTTATTTGTTCTATGTTTAGTTTCTGTATGTGAAAAAACTGATATATGTGTGTGTTCATATGAACATGTGTGTGTTCATGGGTTTTAATAATTTGTTGTTCAACATCTGAAATTAAATGTGTGTTTGCTTGCGGATTAACATCTTGAACTTGAATTTCAGATTTCAAGTATCAATTTCAAACACACAAACAGAAAATTGAAATTTTTGGTTTAAAAACTTTCGAGTTCTTAAACACTGAAAATTGGAATTTTTGTAAAGAAATTGTTGTTTCTGAACACAGTTCAGTAAACAAAAGTTATTTGAAATCAATTTTCAAGTGGGACTCAAGTTTTTAATAAGTGAAAAAGTCCTTGGATTCAAATTTTTGAAAATCAGTGAATAAGGACTTAAAAACATTTTTTAAAGAATTTCTCGATTAATACTTCAATCGAGAAAGTATCAAGTTTCATGCGAGTTGACAGAAATGTCATTCCAAAAACTTCTAAGTTCATTCGAGTTGAACATGTTTTTGTTCGAGAAATAGTCTTATGTTATCCGAGTTGGGTTTTTCAAGACTTAATTTTTTTTTCAGAACCTCTCGATAACAGCAGTCATATGAGTTATTTTCAAGTTTATTTCGAGTTGGACTCGTACATCATTCGACTCCTTCAAGCTTTATTCGAGTTGAGTCAAGTCAAGGACAAAATATTTTTCTTTCATTCGAGTCCTCTCATGAGTAAATCGAGTTGGTCTAAGAGTTAGATCGAGAAATTCTTATTTGATGATCGAGTTGACTAGAGTTAAGGACTTAGAAATTCTTCTTACAAGTCTCGATAATTCCTTCATTCGAGAAAGGAATCAATTTCATTCGAGTTGAGTTGTAAATCCTTTGAGAAAACGTCCATTTTGATCGAGTTTGTCATAAGTAGTATTCGAGTTGACACTTAGATGCATTCGAGATCATTCTTCATTATTCGAGTTCCATACTTGTGTTTATTGAGTTGGGTCATTCACTATTCGAGAATCTTCACATATCACCCGAGATTTATACTCACTTTTTGTGAAAAGTTTCTAAGTGTTGGAAATTTAAATTTTTAAGAAAATTTTCACATTTTTCAAGAATTTTTTTTTAAATATGTGTTTTTCTAACATTGGTCTCTGAAAAATTGACTTCGGAATCCTAGCAATAATACGGGAATTGACAGATGTAGCATACACTATCTAAGAATATTTCATGGCATTGCGTTCAACAAGCATTACGACTACGCGCAGTCTATCTGGGAGGATCTAAAGGAAGTTGTGCTAGCAAAGACGACGAATAGATCAAGGAAATTTGTCCCTCTTCAAAGTTTCATCCAAATTCTTATCAGAGGCATTCTAAGGGGCCATTAATGTATTCCAAAATGATCCAGTTCTCAACGATGTCCAGATTATGTAATGATGAGCTTACATGAGGTCCCAGATTCACCGAATGCCAACATCATACCAATTCCAAAAGTGTTATTGAAATATGCTGATTAGGAGAGTGAAAATGTAAGGTTGTACCGTATAGATCACGCTCTTATAGAGACCCATGAGTCGGGTTGTAGGTCCCGAGAGGTTCCCAAAGTATATAGTTATAAGCTGTAGAGGGGGGGGGGGGGGTGAATACAGCAATTTAAAAACTACACACTCTTTTCTCAATGTTTGTATGTATTATCAACAATTTGTTAATTACATACAAGCTTGAATGCGGAAGAGTTCAAGCTGAGATGACAGATACAACAGTATGCTTACTAGTCTAAGACAGACTCGAACTAGTATACAATGAATACACTCACTAAGAAGCACTCACTGTGTTTACAAGACTAAAGGAACAACTTAAGTAAAACAGCTTAATCACACAGATGCTGTTTTACAGAAGACTTGCATGCATGAAGATCACACTTGCACGTTCACTCTTGGTTTTAAGCACTTAGCTTTCTTCACATTCTTTCTGACCTTAGAAGCTTCCTTTTATACTCACTTAGAGGATCTCAGAGAAACATCTTCATTGGACAGAAGGAAAAGGAAAAGTCTTGTTGAAAAGACAACATAACTTTTTCTGCACTTTTCTGAAAAGCAGACTTGTCTTCATATGTGCAGAACTTTTGTCTTTTTACTTTGTCTACTGTTGCATTGCCTTTAACTAATTTAGGAATGTCAACTTTGCGCCTTTCTTCCCTGTAAAGGCCTATTTTGATATAAGAAAAAGGTCTGTCACCCTTTTTCAAATATCCTTTTGTCTTCATGTTACAGAACAGCGTGGGCAGGCTGAGCAGTTCTGTTTGTCCACTTTGTCTTCGACTTTGTACTGATCTTGTAGTCAAAACAATACATTGACTTGGAACAAATTCGCATAAAGTGTTAAGCCCTGTTCACAAAGACAGGTTCTGGTTCACAAAGGAAACAGAAACTTAAAAAATGCCCAACTGGCTCAACAGTGTTAGGGCAGCGTAGACAGTTTAAAAAATGGTCAGCCTGTTTCAGCAGACAGAGCAAGCTTTGGACAAACTGTGTTAGTTGCAACACATGCAACATATAGAACAGCTTTAGACTGATATTGCAAATCATTTTCAGGTTTCAATAAGGCATATAACAGGCCTTAAATTCAACCTTCAAATGCATCAACAGGTTTGATTATAAAATCTCCCCCTCAGATGTAGAACAGGTTTGACTGAGGCCTTTTTGTGCCTAACAATCTCCCCCTATTTGCAATAACCAGATCAAGCTGGTCTTGTCAAAAATCACTATATATTTTTACAGTACATTTGCTGAAATAAAATTACAACATTACAGTAAAGTAAAAGATCAGTTTATATATACACTGATTCTTGACTATTCTAGAACAACACATGTTCTTACAAGAGTACAACTAATGTACTAATGTATTTTATAACTAATGTAAAATCAAAAATTACAACTTATGTAATAATGTACAACTTATGTACAGGTTGTACAACTAATGTACATGTTGTTTGGACTGTTTGAGATGGGAGCAGATAATGGCAAGCCTGTCCAACTAATGGACAGCTTCCATTCTTCACCTATCCAGATGGTAGATGGACTTCATATCAGTGGAGAAGGATCCTTAACCATCCTTTCCAATTCTTCCCTTGTATCCTCAAGTTCCTCAACTTCACTTCTGATGATCATGAACTTGGGATCATTGAGTTCTCCTCTTTCATAGAAGCCTCTGAGCTGATCCCAGATGGCTGCTCTCCATTTGCTAGACTGCCTGAAAGAAACTGCAAGTCTGAAGGCGGCAAGTTGTCTCAGATCAACTTTGTATAGTTCTGAGGCTCTTTGGGAGCACTTCTTCTGAGTTAGGGGATCTACAAAAAATGCCCCCAGCTCAGGTTCTTCAATAATCTTGCCATCCTCAAACTCTATTCCTTTAGGATGACTATGATCAACTCCTTTTATTTCAATGGCATAGTCGCCCTGTTCAATCAGCGTAAGGAGTAGTTCCATCTCTGTATCCTTCTTTGTCCTTCTGGCCTTTATTTTGGGGTATGTCACAGAGACACCCTCTTTTACTTCTTTTGGAATCAGGCCTAGCTCACTTACTCTTTCCATCAGCTTCTTGATGTATGCCCTGATAGTCTTAGCCGTTTCTGACTTAGACTGGCTCAGGGCAACTGCCAGTTCCACCCATTCCCTGTATC
>JAANYP010006123.1:142682-224416 GCA_020465985.1 Centrapalus pauciflorus
CAAGAAGGATGAGAGAGGGATAGTCATCAAAAACAAAGCAAGACTAGTAGCACAAGGGTACACTCAAGAAGAGGGAATAGATTATGATGATGTCTTTGCTCCAGTAGCAAGAATTGAAGCCATCAGACTATTTCTAGCATATGCAAGTTTCAAAGGCTTTAAAGTGTATCAAATGGATGTTAAGTCTGCTTTCTTGTATGGGAAAATTGAAGAAGAAGTATATGTGTGTCAACCTCCTGGTTTTGAAGACTACAAGTATCCAGACAAGGTGTACAAGCTAGACAAAGCTCTCTATGGTCTTCACCAAGCCCCCAGAGCATGGTATGACACACTGTCCTCATATCTCCTACAGAATGACTTCAAGAGAGGCACTCTGGACAAAACACTTTTCACTAAATCCATCAAGACTGAGATTCTTCTTGTCCAGATCTATGTTGATGACATCATCTTTGGCTCAACTAATGATAGGTTGTGCAAAGATTTTGAGGCCCTAATGCACAAAAAGTTTCAAATGAGTTCAATGGGGGAACTCACATTCTTTCTAGGGCTGCAGGTCAAACAGAAGCCTACTGGTCTATTCATAAGTCAATCAAAGTATGTCAAAGACATACTGGAAAAGTTTGGCTATCAAGACACAAAGGTTGCAAGCACACCAATGGATCCTCATAAACAGCTCCACACAGACAAAGATGGCATAGATGTGGACATTCATCTATACAGATCCCTTATAGGATCTCTCATGTATCTAACATCTTCTAGACCTGATATAATGTTTGCTGTCTGTGAGTGTGCCAGGTTTCAATGTTCACCAAAGGATTCTCACTTGGTTGCTGTTAAGAGAATCTTCAGATACCTTAAAGGCCAACCACATTTAGGCCTATGGTATCCCAAAGACTCTCCTTTTGAACTAACCGCCTATTCTGACAGTGACTATGGTGG
Source organism: Centrapalus pauciflorus (assembly GCA_020465985.1). NCBI lineage: Eukaryota > Viridiplantae > Streptophyta > Magnoliopsida > Asterales > Asteraceae > Centrapalus > Centrapalus pauciflorus. Next base: position 143,622 of record JAANYP010006123.1, read on the forward strand.
TTGCAACATTGACAGAAAATCCACAACTGGTGGATGCCAATACTTAGGAGCAAGACTGGTCTCTTGGCAATGCAAGAAACAAACAACTGTCTCCACATCATCCACTGAAGCAGAATACGTAGCAGCTGCAAGCTGCTGCTCCCAGGTAATGTGGATTCAAAATCAGCTAAGAGACTATGGTATGAATTTATTATCCACTCCTATTTATATTGACAATTCAAGTGCCATTAGCATTGTGCAAAACCCAGTGAAATTCCCAAAAACCAAGCATATAGAAATCAGATTTCACTTCATCAGAGATTGTAATGAAAAGAAGTTAATCCAAGTTACCAAAATACATACAGATGATCAGCTAGCTGATCTATTTACAAAACCTTTTGATGTAGGAAGGTTCACTTTCCTAATATCAAACATTGGTATGGTAAACATGGATTAATTGGTTTCTATTATTATCAACTCAATATGCTAATTTAAGGGGGAGACACTGTTCTATTGAAAAGTTGCACAATTTTACACTAACAGCATAAGTCTTTTCTCATGCTGCTAGTTCATTTTCTCGGACTGCTAGTTATTTTCACTTGATCTGTCAAAGTGTGCAGGGTATTTAGGTAATTTTCCAAGTGTGTGCGCGGGACCTAACCTTTTCGAAACCTTTAAAGGTCCCAGTTTCGTTCAGTTGTAACTACCAGTTACATATTCTTCTTCCACGGCCTTCTGTTTTCTCTCTGAACGATACACACACTCTTTTCAAACCCTAAACCCCAAATCGTCGTTTCTTGATCAATGGAGTTCGTAAAAGAACACAACTGCCTCCCATACACCCTGAAACACACTGACCTTCAACCGTTCCATGAGATGATGGACTTCCTCAGGCACTCCCATATCCACTATGCCCTCAATATTAACCCCACTATATACATATCTCATATTTAGCAATTCTGGAATCGTGCCTATGTTCAAACCATCAATGGAGTGCCTACCCTGTCTTCCACAATCGATGGTACTACCATCAATATCACTGAGGAGTCCATCAGAAGTCATCTGCATCTTCAAGATGCCACAGGTATAAAAGACCTATCTCTTACTGCTTTACACTTTGGTCTTCAAAATATTGGATATAGGGGTCCTGCTGATTCTTTTACTTTCTTGAAAGCACATTTTTCTCCTAAATGGAAATACCTTGTGCATATTATTCAGCAATGTTTAAGCCCCAAAAGAACTGGTTGGTCAGAATTTTCTTCAAATATTGCCACTGCCTTAGTGTGCTTTTCTACTGGCCAACAGTTCAATTTTTCAAATATGATCTTTCAAGGAATGTTAAGGCATCATTCCCTGAAGAATGGGAAATTTTTTATGTATCCTCGATTTTTGGCAAAAATAATTGCACACACCTGCACTACTTCTAATTTACATAAGAGGATATATGTTTCCCATAGGCACTCACTATCTTCAATCAAAAGGCTGATAAAGCCAAGTGCCAATTTTGTCAGCATTGATGCTCCATTGCCCTCTGCAATGATGAACATCATCACAAGAAACAGAGGAGAGGGGCCTGAGCAGACACAGCCTAACATTACTGCTTCAACCCCAGGACCCCAACCCACTCCTCATGAAACACATATTCCCTCTGATCCTTTTGTACAGCCCAAACGCCCACTCAGATACTTATATAAAAGGAAAAGGGGACCAGGAGCTCCTTCCTCCTCCTCCCCTAGACAAGAGCCATATATCCCTGTGCAGGAGGATCCTTCTGCACAGAATATCCAAAGGGAACCAATTGAGGACACTCCCAACCTCAATCAGGAGGTGAACATCTCTTCTGAGACTGTTCATATGGGTTTTGTGGCTGGCACTACTGATGTCTCTGCACAAGAGGCACAGGACAGGGCCAACATCTCTAAGACCACACCCATAGCAACAGCAAGTGTGCAAACACCAGCTGGAAGTCCCCAGTACCAAGAAAAGAGGGGCCCAGAGGTTTCTACTTCTGGTGTTAATGTCAGTGATAGACCACAAACACCCCTGGTGTTATCTGATCTTGAGACTAGCCTGCAACTGATGCTCTTAACGGATCCAAAGCTGAAACCTGTTGTAACAATGTTGGAATACCAAATGTCCATCATTGCTGCACAGGGGGCACAAATTCATGCACTCAAACAGGCAGAAGCTGCTCACAATCAGAAACTGGCTAATCTACACAAAGGGTTTACTCTTTGTGGAAATAAGCTTATCAAACTAGAGCAGTTGATTCAAACCCATGTGGCAAAGGTTGTAGGTCCTTCTGACCAAACCAATGCTTCCAAAAAGGGGGAGAATCAGGAAGTTCCTGAACAAGTCCAAGCAGCTCCAACACCAACAGTCCAAGCAGCATCAACAGCTCCATCTTCTAGGCTAGCAGTCCCAACAGCTTCTCAAGCTGTTAGCCTAGAAACTCAAGCTGCTTCTACAAGAGCAACTGGAGTTGTTATAAGAGAAGGCATTCAAGCTCCATCCAGTTCAGTTCAACCTACATCTTCTGCTACAAAAGATAAGGGCAAGGGTATTCTGATTGAGTCTCCAAAGCACAAATTTTCTACCAGAGAAGCCCAGATTGCCTTTGATGCTGAGATTGCCAGAAAGTTAGCAGAAGAACAAGATCAGGCCTTAGACCAGCAAACCCATGCCCCAATGCAAGATGATGAAACCTTAGGAGATTACCTAAGAGGGTTTGTGGTCAAGCAAGGTGAAAGGAAGAGGAAGATGCCAACTGGGCATACCAAGGCTGAGAATAGAAGATTCTTTATCAATTTTGCCGTTGCAGCAGATATTCCAAAGAAGATTGCTCAGTCTATGACTACTGAAAAGCTGCAAGAAATACATGACAAAGAAATGGAGAAAAGAAAGAAAACAAGAGTCTCTTCAGAAGTTCAGCCATTACCAAAAGTTCAACCGTCCCAATCAGTCCAACCATCAACATTACCAGTCCACCCTGAAGCTGCCAATGCACCTGCTCCCACTAAGAAACCAGTCCAACCTGAAGCTGCCAATGCACCTGCTCCCACTGATCAACCCATTGTTTCTGTTCCATCATCTGTTAAGAGGGTGATCTTTCAGCACCATTTGCAAAAGGCTATGGAGATAGAAAAGTTGATTGATCAACATGTTTCACAAAGCCAGAAATCAACTACTGGTTTGCTAAGTCATTGGATGAAAGGAATTTAAGGGTCAAGTTTGTGATAAGGAGAGAATCTGGACCAGAAGAGGAGTTTGATACATTCTGGCAGATGGTTCATAAGCTGACCAGGGATGAGCTGATAAAGATGTACCACATAGGATCTGTTTCACAAGTGAGATCTGATCTTTCACAAGTAAAACAACTTATCAGAGATCTAAGTTCAGTTGCTGATCCTGAATTTGCAAGAAAAGAAGTAGAAGATGCTGAGAAGAAAGGGAAACAGGTCAAGGAAGTTCATATTTTTGTCAAATCCAGAACCTTCAGAATCACATTCAAAGATGGATTTGGTATTTTCTTCAATCTCGAGTTTTATAATTTTTCAAAAGATATGCTGCTCCAAATAAAATCAGTTAGGATATCTTGTGATAAAGAAGAGATGAAGAGAGAATTTTTGAAGGCTGTAGATCAGAAGCTTGCACAGTTGTAAGTTTTTGAAAGCCTTGGTTTGTAAATAACAGTTTACTTTTTCATTTCCTTATTTGTATAGAACTTAAAGTCTTGTATAAAGAATTTAAGTTAGGGGGAGATTGTTGGGAAATAGTTTAAGTATACTCAAGCTGTTAGTTTAGACTTCTCAGACTGTTAGTAGATTTTCTGTGTAAATACAAAGTTCATGCTGCTAGTTGAAGAAACTCGAGCTGCCAGTGTAAAAGTTCAAGCTGCCAGAGCAAAACAACTCAAGCTGCTCAGTTCATGCTGTCAAGTCATTCAAGCTGCTCAACAGTTTCATAAACAGAATGTGCTGATTTTCAGGGAAGATATCTACACGAAGATTCCAGCATATCTACTATCAGAGAAGTCATAGTCCTTCAAGGAAACACGTCCATAAAGCAATATAAATAGACAGAATATTGTATAGAAGATATACGCATACAGAGAGAAGTTTTCTGCATATTTTGAGTCTGTAATTGCTTTATTGTTTAAAGTTTTCTTAAGCCTCTAAGGTTGTAAAACCCTAAGAACAGTTTGTGTTCTTCGTCTAATCAAAACAGATTAGAGGTGATTGTAATCAGTGAATTCAGCAATACAAACAGTCTTGATTACTTCTTATGTTTTATGCTTTATTGATTCTGAAAGTTTTTGTTAAAATAATTAAGTGTTATTCCGCAAACTTCTTAATTAAACTTTGATTCAAAGCAAGATTATTGATTTATACTCTGATAAATTCAAATCAGTTAATCTTGGTTATTCATAATTTTCATAATTTTCAGATCCTGACAAATCCGATTTATTCATGTCTAGCATGTACAAATCATTCTTCCTTGGGGCTCTCATCAGTATCCATTCTTCAGGTACTTTAAATCCCAGTTTTAGCACTAACGCCTTAGTATCAGTGAAATTCACTGAGTTCTTCTTATCACAGATTTGAGATACACTAATGAGATTGTGATCAAGTTTATCAACATGGTAAACTTGATCAAGTTTGATAGTCCCATTATTGACCACTCCATTACCGGTGATATTTCCTCCTTTGTTTCCAGCGAATGATACGAATCCCCTGTCCCCTCCCTTGAAGTCTGTGAGCAGACTCCTTTCCCCAGTCATGTGCCTAGATCAACCACTGTCGATGAACCACTTGTTGTTTAGACCTGTAGTTATCTCCTGCACATGAAAGAAAAGAGGTTAGTTACCACGGGGAACCCAAGCCATGACTGACTTGGTAATACCATTCTCATCCACATATGTAAACTCCTTCAAATACCCATCTCTCTTTTCAGGTGACTTAGGTGTTTGATTGACAATCTGTTGTGGTGCAAAGTGATTTAAGTTCACTCTTGGCCTTTGGGTAGGCACTTGCTGTGCAGCCCTTGAATAATTTCTATTATAAGGCATTTCAGATTGATATCCCTGGGCTCTACCTGGTGTCTGATGTCTTAGAGGAGTGTGAGACTTAACAGGAGTGTAAGCTCTTCTAGGTGTTGTACTTCTATAAGATTGTTGAGGTCCTGACCTAGATTGATTAGGGACTCTATTCGGTGAATTAGTCCTAACCACTTCATTTGGTCTAGCTGACACCGGTACTTGTCTAACAGTAGTCTTTGGTGTGGCATTCATAATTTTCTCAGTGTTTTGAGAACCACTTATGTTAGCTACACTTTGTGAGGGTTTATGTTGTTCAGGCTTTCCAACAATAAGTGTAGATTCGACCTTCTTATATGGATAGCTAGACGAAACATGTCCCCTAAACAAGACAACTTATCAATTGACTTCTTATGTGTGCCCTTTGACTTTGGTGTCTCACTAGTGTTAGGTTCTTTCTTCTCAACTACTGTGACTATTTCCTCTTTCTGATTATTAACGTCATGTCTAGCTTCTCCTAGAATTCTATCACTAGAAGACTGCACAAACTTGACTTTCTTAATCGTGGCATTATTATTAGTCACCTTAGTTGATTTATCCTTATCAGATTCAGATACAATTGTCGTTGCTACCTCTGACTCAACTGGTTTATCAGTTTTATCCTGAGGCTGAGGCACATAATTATCATTAAAAGGTGGAGGACTCTCTTTATAACCTAAACCTACTGGTTTCTTAGACTGACGTTGAGCATCTAAGATTTTCCCTAGATTTAGTGAAGAGTTCCTAACCTTTTCTAACTTACTATTCACCTCAGCAACTTTAACTTTTATTCAGCTAGCTCAACCTCTTTATTCGTAAGTTCTTTGGTTAAAGCCTCAACATGCTCATACATCAGTTCTATCCTGACACATTTCTCACTTAATTTGTCTGTTAGAACAACAACATCTTGAGCATCTGCTTTCAGCTTATTCCTAAGATCTTCTTTAATATCTAGGAGACTAGCATTATCTGATTTTAAGGATTCTATTTGAGCAGTTAAATTGTTATGTGATTCTAGAACTTAACTCAATCTATCATTGGAAGTAGCACATAAAACACATATATCACGGAATGTAGAAAAGTTCAGAATTACCTTCTTGTGATCTGATTCCACGTTCCCCATTTGTGCGGCAAACTCCAGAATAGTCTGATTGTCTGACTTTTCCACCAACACAGGACTTGTATCACTCTTTTCATTGTCCTCTGTGACTTACCCTGCTCCATCATTCCTAGTCTTTGTCACTTCAGCCATGAAGGCTCTAGCGTTCGACTCAGGATGTGAACTCCAATCATGTGTCCCATCAAGTTGTCTGTCCGATGATACACTTGTTAACAGACCAGCGATGTTCGCTTGATTACCCAAACTACCAGATTGATATCTTCCCTGAGATTGATTCTGATAGTTTTCAACTTTGGGTCTTTGACATTTGTTGGTACACACTGTGTGACGATAGCAGTCTAAGTGTATTTGCATGTTGATTCAAGTAATATTGCAAAGTATTGAATATTAACGAGTGTTTGATATATGTGTTTATATATGTTTGATAGTTATTGATTGTATGTTTGAACTTGATGTAATGTATTACAAGAAGTTCAAACATAAAGATCAAAGATAATATCAAACATAAGTTAAAACCTAAGTTCAAATATATGTTTAATATGTGAAATTCGAATTTAGAATAAATTCGAATTTAGAATAAATTCGAATTTTTCATTAAAAGACATTCGAATCTATGGTAAATTCGAATGTGCTTTATAAGGCAGATTCGAGAGTGTCAAGGGGACAAACTCGAATGGGCCTTGGGCCTGATTCGTGTTTGGCCCATGACAAACTCGAATGAGCCTCTATAATTAGGGATTAACTCGAATCATTAGGAGACTTTTGCAATTTTCGTGTGAGATTAAGCAAAAGGGCGATCTTGAGTTTATCAGCTGATAGAGTGTTATTTCGGAGAGAATCATCTCGTAGGTGCGTTCGTCGTCGACCGTATAGCGTTGTGATAGTCTCCGTGTTCCGTGTGAGTGTTATATCCGTCAAGCCGTTAACGAGGATTCCGCACTCGTTGACGGTGTCGCATCTAGATAGATCTGTGTAGTGCAAGACCTTACAAGTGGTATCAGAGCCTAAGGGTTGTTCTTCGTGTTCATAAAGATACATCCTAGGTTTCTTGACGCTTTTGGACGGTTAATTTCATTTTTTTGTTTTTTCGAGCTTATCAAATTGGAATCCGGGAAAAACTTTGTTGTAGTTCACATTTTTGATCAAAATCAATATTTTTACTTGTAAAAATATTGATTTAATCTGAAAAACGTGAAAAACCCAAGGTATTAGCCGTTTCTCGAGTTTGCGGCGCTCGACTTTGTTAAGGAGAATTAGGGTTTTGCTCATTCTCGAGTTTGACCAAAATACGCTCCTTTCGAGTTTGGCCATTTCGAATTTACTTTAGTCTTCGACTTTACACTAAATTCGAATAGGGGGGGGGGGGGGATTCGAATTTATCTGGGATTCGAGTTTGAGTAGGGTTCGACTTTACCTGGATATTCGACTTTAGAGACCTTCGAATTTGTCATACATTTCGAATTTAATTGGATTTAAGAACTTAATTCGAATTTAATCCCAAATAGGAGGTTTAAACTTACTTATATTCGAATTTACCTAAATTCGAAAGAATTAATTTAAAGTAATTTCGAATTAAATTAATTAAGTTAAAATTCAATTACCTTTGAAACACTGACAAATCTGTGTAGATAGACAGTTATAGCACTTAACCTTGGATTTGTCGAACCCAATTTTATTGTTGCTAACGTTCAGATTTCTGCCTGTTCGTTTTATGAACCTTTTGACCCTCTGAGTCACCATGGCCAATTGCCATTGAATATCCATTTCTTCCAAATCATCAGTATCCACCTGATTATAGTCCTTTTCCCATAACGCATGATCGTTGATTTTTCCTTTTACACAATTTCCATATGCTGCAACAAACGAAGCCAACAGATTCAGATGAGTTTCGGCTGATTGTGCACTCATAGGCATCTTTGTGTATTGTTGAGAAGTAGATGCTGAGTGAGTCGGTTTCTCTTCCGGTTTAGAATACCCTAAGAAAGCCCGAATGCTTGTTTCTTCTACGTCCACTGGTATAGAAGCTTCACCTGCGGAGAAAACTGTAGCTGTTTTCAGTTCACTTGCGACCGAAGGTTTTGACTTTCCAAAATACATCTCTGGATCTTGGACTTGGTCATATTCCCTCTCTTTCTTAAGTAACTGAAAGTTGTAAGCCCTCAGCATACCAATAACTCCCTCGAGAGTAAGAGTTTCGAACTTTTCCTCATCATGCTTTATAAGCGTTGTGTACATCTCCCACTTCCCTGGTAAAGCATCAAGAAGTTTATCTATCTTCTCAGTTTCATGATACTCGACATCGTGATTATCCAACTCAGTCAATAAATGGTAGAACCTTGTGATTGTCTCATCCAGCTTTTCATTTTTCAATGTTTTGAAAATTGCGAACTGTTGTTTCAACATCTCAGTCCTTCCTTTTCAACCCCTCGGATTTCCCTCACATCGTTTCTTGAGTGCATCCCATAGCTCTTTAGCTGTACAATGATTCCTGAAAGTGTGTAGAATCTCCTGAGGTAGTGCCATGCGAATAATTGAAAATGCTCTGTTCTCGGCCTCATATAGTTTTTTGTCATCATCCTTCATCTTTTGATATGTCAAGACTCTTTGATAGCCCTCAAACTCCTGAGTAGGTGGAATGTATCCCTCATTGATACAGATCCACATTCGCATGTCGTTGAAACGCTCAAAGTCAGCAAACGTATCCTTTCACCAGTAGTAGTCTTCCAACCTCATCAGTTTTGGTGGAGAATTTGCCTTGCCAACTTCGTGGTCCATTTCGATAAACTTTTGCAAACTAGTCATTCTTTCTAAACTTTTTGAATTAGAACTTAATTAATTTAATTTGAAAATAATTTAAAATCAACCCTTTTGAACATAGGTAAGTTCGAATTAGATTAATATTAAATTCGTCTGAAATTAAATTCGAAATTGCTTAAGTTCGAACTCAACAAATTCGAAAGTCTGAAAAGTTCAAGGTTTCTGACAAGATCGAAGTCTGACAAATTCGAATGCTAGCAAGTTTGAATCTCAAACAAATTCGGATGAAACCCTAAACTAAATTCGTGAGGAGCGTATTTTCTGTTAATTTCTAAATTTCAGTCAAATTCGAACAAACCCTAATACCCCGTATGTTCGAGCGCCGCAAGTTCGAAAAATGGCTAAAAGTTCGATTTTTTCATGTTTTCAGTTTAAACCAGTATTTTTAAGACTAAAAATATTGATTTCTACCAAAAGTGAACCAATGTAAAATTTTCTCCGGTGTCTTGCTTGTATAACTCGAAAAACTAACCAAAGATGTGATTTTCCCGTCCAAAACGCCAAGAAACCACGGATGTTGATTATGCACACGAAGAACACTAAGAACACCCTTAAGGCTCTGATACCACTTGAAAGGTCACCTACCTACGGATCCTATCTTAACGAGTGCGGAATCCTCGTTAGCGATTTGACGAATAGACCACGCACACAGAACAAGGAGACACACACGATGATAGACGCAAACTAGAACGCCCCAAGACGTGATTCTCTCCAAGAACACACATAAATACCTCTGCAAGTTCGTAATCGCCTTCTGCTGTAATTCTCTGGAAAAGTTGTTAATTAAAACGGACTAAGTTCGAACCATGGCCTTTGAACTTATTCTAGAACTTGCCTTTGAACTTGTTCTAGAGCTTATGTTTGAACTTACCTTTGAACTTCTGTTTGAACTTATCGTTGAACTTATGTTTGAACTTATTGTAAGACATCAATTACAACCAAGTTCAAACATCTATACAATCAATATCAAACATATATCATTCATATAACAAACATATATCAAACACGTATTAATATGCAATTATGAACAAATTGACTATTACAAAATATCATCTATATTTAGACTGCTACCGTCACACAGGATGCACTAACAGAGTCAGAGCAGTTTGATTTATTATTTAATGCTGATGATAGCAGAGCAGTGTTTTGATTGTAAGAAAATAGTTTCTTTTTATTTTTAATTTTAGATTCAAACACTCTCAGGCTGTTGTAGAGGTCATCCAACTCTATTTCATCTTGAGTGTCTTTGGTTCTCCATTGAGCAGCATAGATTGTCCATTCTTCACTAAGAGATCTGAGGAATTTTCTGTTCACTTCATCTTGATCCAGGCTGACCTATCAAAGATTTGAGTAAGGTTTTCATTCTTTCCACCAGAAAAATTTTCATACTGCTGTTTCAAAAGATCATTTTGGTTTCTTTTTGTGCTATCATTGCCAGCAAACCTTTTCTCTAAAGCAAGCCATAGAGAATGAGCAGTATAGAATTTTTTAAACTAATGTTTATAAGCATTAGGAATGGCTATTTGTAAAATAGTAAGAGCTTTGACTTCATTCATTCTAGCCTTTCTTTCATTCTCAGTTTTTGGAGGTGTTCTTTTTGGTTTGCCCTCAGCATCTAGTTCCGCATCAACTGCAGGAGGATTTTCAACAGCTTCCCATAGGGCATAGTCAATGAATTGAATGTGCAGTTGAATCCTGAGTTTCCACATCTCGAACTCAGTGGGTTTGAGCATAGGCACTTTAAGTCCTTGCCCAGATCCACTACTGCTATTTTCAAACTCCATTGCAAAAAAAATTTTAAACGATGCAAGTTTCTGACTTTGAAAACAAAGAATAACAAACAGAACCTGTGTCTCAAACCACTTATCAGGATAAAAATCACCTATGATTAACTGGTTTTAATAGATCAGAGTTTAAACCAATAATTTTGAATCAAAATACAATTAAGAAGTTTGCGGAATAACACTTAATTGTTATAACAAAACTTTCAGAATTATAAAGAACAGTTAATCAAATAAACACAATCAATATCAAAACCTTTATATTGCCAAATCTCTGATTACTATCACATCTAATTTGTTTTTATTAGACGAAGAACACAGACTGGGTTTTTCACCCTTAGAGGCTTTGGAAACTTATATCAGAATGCAATTACAATATAAAAAAACTTAAGCACCACGATTTCTTTTAGAAAGACGTAGTCTATCTATATTTATAGCCTTCTGATTTGTTCCCTTGACGAACTGTGATTTCTCTGGTAGTAGAAATGCTTGGAAGATCTTCAAATCTTGAAATATATATCACTTCCTGAATTTTATCACTTTCTGTTATATATCTGTTGAGCAGCTTGAACTTTAACTCTGGCAGCTTGAACTTTTGAACTAGCAGCTCGAATTTGTTGAACTGGCAGCTCGAACTTTGTAATTACACAGCAATACTACTAACAGCTTGAGAAATCCTAACTAACAGCTTGACATAGTTAGATTATTTCCCGACAATCAAGGCTAGAAATCACCTCTTTGTGGGTAGTTTCATCCATTTTGAAGATTTTTTAGTAGAGAAAGCGGTGAAGAAAAAATCTAGATTTGTACCAAGTTAAGCTTCCAATCACCAAGGTTAGTGTTTTCATTGAGTTATTGCAACTTATTTCATACTTTTTGATCAAAAATGAAAGCGTGAGCTTCATGGTCATCCATGGAGTTTTCATGGTGATTTTGACTTTTTGGAGTCAAAGTATGTGAAATTGCATGAATTTGATGATAACCTTGATATACGTTTTATGAGATATGTGTTTATTTGCAATTTTAGTTAAATTGCCATGGTTAATTTCTAAGAAATAATTTGGATTTATAAAGTTGGTTGCCAAAATGTGCATATATTGTTAAAATTATAAAACTTGGGTGATTAGCTAAAAATTACTTTTTTGTGCTAAATGGATTTTATTGAAATATGATATATGTTTAGTGCTTAAAATAATGGCAAAGTATAGACTCTATATATGGGATGAAAAATTAGAGCGTAAAAGAGAATACATATGGATGCATCTTTTAAGTGAGCGTAATTGTGCAAAATGCAATTATAGTTTACATTTCTTGATTTGTCTCATACATATTTTGGTTGGTTGGCACAAATTGTAGATGTCAAGGAGAACGAGACAAAGAACGCAAAATGTTAACGTACCGATATATTGGTCTCCGAACCTCTTATTATCCCAACACCCTGAAAATGTTAGGACGCACTTGTTTTTATATAGAAAATATTCGAATAAAGTGTTAGCTGAAAAGAGGGTTAAGAGGAGTGATTTTGAGGACTATGGGATCCCATACCTTTTTGACTATTTTGGGTGGGAAAGTGTGCTTGAGTTGGACGGCCCCGATATTTATCAGGCCGATGTGGTTGAGTGGATGTCTACCCTACGGAGGGAGACGGGTCGTTCACCGAACGACTTAAGATTGATAGGTACTGTCCATGGTAGGGACGTGGCGATGGATGCGCAAATCCTTCGCCAATTATTTAAGTTAGATACGAGGGTAGGCCACGAAGGGTCTAACCAGCGAGGATATGAGTATAAGAATGAGGCCCAGTTGGCCTCTACTGACATGACTTGGTCAGGAGAGTGGTATCTGAGTCCTCCTCCTCTTACAGCCGCAAGGCTTTGACTCTGAGGTGTAAGGTGCTACACAAGATCATTGTAAACAACATCTTGCCTCGTGACAGTGACCTGACTAAGGTCAGGCATAGGGATATCATAGTCCTACACGCCCTTCTTAAGGCTAAGCGCAGACTGTCCTTTGCATGGACAATTATGAATGATTAATGGACTATGTATGATACGAGAGAGAGGACAATCATCCCCCATGCTTGGTTGATCTCTAAGTTCCTCGAGTAAGTTCCTCGAGTGGACGGGTTCACTTTCGCCCGATTCCCTGCTTTTCCCTATTTCGGTGACGTTCCTTACAGCCGCCATCTTCCCTACCTTGTTTTTAGGAAAGTTGACGAAGGGTTCGAGATATTCGACAAAGAGACAAATGAGTCATATATCGAGGACTACACAGAGGATGAGAGGAGAGAGAGAGAGAGAGAGAGAGAGAGAGAGAGAGAGGAGAAGGTCGCCAATGAGGCGGGAGTTCGACACGAAGAGCCGAACCTAGGGGCGTCTAACTCGCGCAGTCAAGGTAACGACGGTTTTGACTTTGACCGCATGATGAGGCGGATAAAGGACATAACAGTGGGTCAGGGTGAGTTCCGAGAGGATGTGACCCAAAGATTATTGAGATGAGTGGACTTATGACCCATATTTATGATAGGGTCGATCACTTATCAGGTCGTGTAGATCAGTTGCAGGACAGGCAGAGAGCCCTGACATACCAAAATGCCTATTACCAGCACCATAACTGGGCATATTGGGAGGGAGTCCGATATCACGAGGACTCCGTAGCCGGTATGCCATATCAGTCCTATGCGGATTACACGATGCCCAATTACTTGGCCTACAACCATGTCGTAGATACTTATCAGCGCTATCTGACGCATGGCAGGCAGGACCTCCCAGACCCGATGCCTCCTCACTTGGTTCCGCCGACTGCACAGTTCACCAGCAGCCAGAACCTATATACTGACTTCTTCAACAGTGTCTTCGGTCCTCCTCCGCTGCCTACTCCATTTCAATGATCGGGTACTCTCCTTCCTTATTCTTTACTTTTATTTTATTATCGTTATTCTACATTTAATTTCTTTATCGTAATTTTCATTTATTTTTTAGTCTTATCCGAGTCCTTTTTAGAGTTTAAAATGTTTATATAGTCTGTCATTTCTTCCCCAATCAAGTCTTGTTAGATCAGGCCGTGGAACATGATGATACATAAAAAATACATTTACGAGAAAATTGGCTAGTATTGATAGGATAGTTTATAATTAAGAAAAGAGTTGTAGAAATAATTAAAAATTTTGTCATGTAAAATGAATTTAAGTATGTTAAAATTTATTTGGGCTTAAATAAGTAATGTGTCAAAAGATTTTGGAAACCAATGCAATAAGGGGGAGAACTTAATCATGTTTTAGCCTCAAAAGTTCGTTAAATATAGTCTCGATGGTTCGGGAAACTAAGTCCGTAGGGGTACCATTCATGCCTAATCCTCTAAAACCGTTTGGTTTGGGAGTGGTTGACCGAAATCTCGTTACATGGACCATCTAGCTAATCTAGTATGAAAAAGAAATAGATAGAAGCATGGTGTTTAAAAGAAAATTTTTTGTCGTAAATATGCAAAGAGGAAAAGATGGTCAAAAGACCCACATGTTTTAAGTATTGTAACCTTGAGCTAAAAGGGAATTTCCAAGAGTGAGATACATTATATAAATTCTAAGGAAAGTATGTTTTAAGTGAAAACATCTTCAATTTACATGATAAAAATTTTAATGCATTAGTACAAAGGCTAGCTTAACATAAAATTCCTAGACTCACAGCTAATACAAGCTCATTACATAGTTAGTTCTGATTCCAAAAGCTTGTTCGGAGACGACCAAAAGTTAAGTTGGGGATATTCGATGAGCCTATAACTTATATGGTTTCAGAGTCATTTTGTGTTCATTTTAAGCACCGATACTTCGTAAAATCCATACTATTACTCCAAGTTTGTGTTTCAGGGCCAAGATATTAAAAGAAAGCATCTCGAGAAAATTCAGAGCAAACCGAGCCGAAGGGGGCGCAGGCCTGCGCCACCCTGCGCTCCACAACAGAAGAGTTCTATTTGTCCAGATGCATTCCAACACAGCGCATCAAAACCCAAGCCGTACCTCGGGCGCAGGGTGACGCAAGCCTGCGCCTGGCCCACATTTGGATGGTGCAAAAACGCGTTTTCCATCCTGTTAAACCCTAATCTCGACTCCTCTTTAAATAGAGATCGAGGGAAGCATTGGATAGAGTCCCGAACGTGTGTAAAGAGTTGGCGAAGCCCTGCCGGAGTGGATCTACGATACAAGAACGAAGACGGTGATTCGCAAGCTACAAGATGTCTCAGATCTACATTGTTGAAGAGCATACGATGAGCAACTAATCCCATTAGCCGTTTGCGGAGGATCTACCGCTAAGTTTACTCTACTTTAATTTCTTATGTTTTGATGTATTCGTATTGACTGAGATCTATTATGTGTATGCAAATGATAAGCATTCGACTATGATTATGATTGTATGTTTTGATTGGAAAAAGCAAGATAGTTTATATTGGTATTATTATTTGTGCCGAGTCCATTAGCTTGGGGATTAAGACAAGTATTGTATATCGCTTACGCTATGCCAAGATTTATTGGTTAAAACATATTTGAGTAATTTATTCGCAAAATTAGTTATGTCTATGTGATTGTTGCATGAAATTAGAGTGAGTAATACTTATGCGGTGGTGATCCCGTGAATGGTTATTCGTCTCTTGATTGTTAATCTACTAACGTTAGTTATTTTGCCATTAATTTTAGTTACAAAGCAATAGCAAATCATTGATCTAAACAAATCATTCAAGTCCACAAATTCGCAACGTAGGTGCTTTCAATAAAACTTATAAGGCTAATTACCTAACCCTAATCACAAATTCACTCCCTGCGGATTCAACCCTTACTTCTCTGAGCTAAACTGTGGATATAAGGATTATTTTTTGCGGGTCACAATGACGGGACTTCAGATTTCGTCTCCTACATGATCAACATCATACAAAGCAATCAATGTAAATGTTGGTTCCCTAGGATACCACAAACCTAAGTTAGGAGTACCCTTTAGATATCTCAGAATCCTTTTGGCAGCAGCAAAATGAGATTCTTTTGGAATTGCCTGGTATCTAGCACAGACACATGTAGCGAACATAATATCAGGTCTACTCGCGGTTAAGTACATTAATGACCCAATAATTCCTCGATAATGAGTAACATCCATAGGTGTCCCTGAAAGGTCCTCATCCACTTTCGATTTAGAATCAGGAGCCATCAGTGTTTTCATTGGGGTAATGTTGACCATGTTAAATTTATTCAACATATCTTGAATACATTTTGACTGATTGATGTAAATTCCATCACTTAGTTGTTTAACTTGTAGCCCCAAGAAACAATAGATTTCACCCATCATGCTCATCTCATATGTTAGTGCATCATGTGTGATGATAGCAGTCTAAGTATAGATGATATTTTGTAATAGTCTAAGTGTTCGTAATTGCACATTAATACATATGTTTGATATATGTTTGATATTGATATTGATGGTATATATGTTTGAACTTGGTTCTAATTGATGTTTTACAATAAGTTCAAACATAAGTTTAAAGGTAAGTTCAAACATAAGTTCTAGAACAAGTTCAAAGACCAGTTCTAGAATAAGTTCAAAGGCGTAGATTCGAACTTATGGTGGACAAGTTCGTGGGCTTGGGCCTTCTCGAACTTGTCCAGGGTAAGTTC
The DNA here is from genome assembly GCA_020465985.1 of Centrapalus pauciflorus. NCBI lineage: Eukaryota > Viridiplantae > Streptophyta > Magnoliopsida > Asterales > Asteraceae > Centrapalus > Centrapalus pauciflorus. The sequence continues at coordinate 160,046 of JAANYP010006123.1, forward strand.
GAATCTGAGGTCTATAATTAAGAGTTAATCAGTTTTGATTAAGAATCTTTGGAGAAATTAGCATACGGGCGATTATGAACTTCCAGAGACTTTTCAGTGTGTTCTTGGAGAGAATCACGTTTCAAGACGTTCGGGTTTGCGTCTATCATCATGTGTGTCTCCGTGTTTCGTGTGTGTGATCGATCCGTTAAACCAATAACGAGGATTCCGCACTCGTTGGACGGCGTCGCGTCAAGATTGGATCCGTAGGTAGGTGACCTTACACCAAAATTCTGGATTAAGAACGCAAACTTTTTACAAAATCCAGTATTTGTAGACCAAAAATTTATGTCATCTAGATATATCTATATCACTATGATATCTGGACCTTGACGTTTAATGAATAGGGTAGTGTCAACTGCACCTTTATTAAAACCACATTTTAGAAGATAGAATGATAAAGCATCATACCATGACCATGGTGCTTGTTTAAGGTCGTACAGTGACTTATCTAAAATATAAACATGATCAGCCTTCAAACGATCTGTAAATCCTTCTGGCTGCTATGTATATACTTCATCATTTAATTATGCATTTAAAATTCTATTTTCACATCCATTTGATAAACAATAATGTTTTTGTGAGCAGCAAACGCTAAAAGCATCCTAATAACTACTATTCGGGCAATGGGGGCAAACGTCTCGTTGTAGTCAATTCCCTCCTGTTGACTATATCTTTTGGCCACGAGTCTTGCTTTGTTGCGAATGAGGACACCATGTTCATCCTCCACTTCGTGCCAATAATGGATTTGTCCTTCGGTCTATCCGCCAATCGCCATACAGTCAACCTCTCAAATTGGTTCAGCTGCTCTTGCATAGCGACAATCGAATCTGCATCCTGAAGAGCTTCCTTTGGGTTCTATCTTACTTAAAAAATTTGAGAAGAGAAATTCATTAATAGTAGCTCTCCGGTTTTGAACAGATGCAGAGGGATCTACAATGATATTTTTAGGTGGGTGATCCCTTATCCATTTCTATGAATGAGGATAAGTTTAGAGTTGGTCTTGTTTGGGATTCAAATCCAGGATGGGTTGACGGGAATAGATTCCAATGTTGTTGGAATCTCAACTCAATTAGGGGATTCAGGGGTTTGAATATTCAAAGGAGTGTCGAGATTGAGATTGTTGTACACTTTCAGATGGAACATGTACATTAGTTGATGAAACATCTCAAGTATCTAAAGAAATAGGTGGATGTGAATGATCTGAGACTACTATAGGATCTTCAGTAACTCTGTCAGGAACAAAAATAGGAAGATCAGTTTTGGTCTTATTAAAGTAGACATCATAAAAAATTTCAAATAACGTATTTGGATCATTCAAATCATCTTTCAGCTCAATTGACTTCATAGATGTCTACTGTTGAGACTCGGGTCCTGAACTAGCATGTCCAGGAGTCATTATGATGCGCTCATCAAATTTGACGTTGACGCTTTCGTGGACGGTATTTGTGCGTTTCTTATAAACTCGAAAAGCCACCGATTCTTTTGAGTATCTGATAAAAATTCCTGCATCAGCTTTCTAATTGAATTTCCCCACGTTGTTTTTCATCGTTTAAATAAAGCGTCTTCAACCAAAGACATGGAAAAATTTGATGTTAGGAATTTGTTTATTAATCAACTCATATGACATTTTTCCGAAACGTTTATTTACCATCGATTTATTTTGGGTAAAACACAAAGTAGCTACAGCTTCAGCCCAGAGGAACAACGGCAGATTCAAGTATGCTAGCATCATCCTTGCAGGTTCAACAAATGTACGATTTTGTCTTTCAACTACACCATTTTATTGAGGCGTACGAGCAGTCAAAAATTGCAAACGGTAACCGTCCTGAAACCTCACAAAAACCTAGAATGAGAACCCATGACCCTAGGGATGTTTGTTTCAAAAAACCACTTAATGTGGAGTTCCCTGAAATTCCACCAAACACTAAGAATGGTAAACCCCCTAGGTTTCTCATAGAGCGTACCATAAAAGAATCTGACTTTGATAATTTTGAAGTATTAGAGTGCTTTTAGAGGCTAGGATGGGCTAAAGCCATACAATGGGAACTTCCGTATATTCATACTAGTTTAATCCGACAGTGGTTCGCCACAATGCATAGGATTGAGAGGTCTGAGGAGCATGACTTTGAATTAGTGGCAAGGGTAGGAAACAAACAGGTGGTTAATCTCTAGAGAAAAATTATATGAAGAATTCTTAATTGACACCGACACACCTCGTCCTATGGAGTTCTGGGCATTGTCTAATACCCAGGGGGATAGTATGCGTACAGTTAACAAATGGACTAATCAATGGGATCAAATGATAGCTACCATTTTTTGTATTTCAATTAGACCTGCCCGTACCTATATTACCTTCAATAGAGGTGATTTATGCCCGTTAGCCAAAGTTATGTGCAAGTTTGTTATCTTTAACATACTTCCGCGTCATCAAGACACCACATATGTGAAACCATAAGAAATTCTGGTAGTACATGCTTTATTGACTGGACACCTGATAATATCCTTAGGGTACATTAATATGCAAAATTTGTGGGAATGCCATGTCTTAGGCCATGGAATAAGTTACCCTCATTGTACGATGTTAACCGAATTATTCGTGATAGAAAAGGTTGTGTCTGAGGAATTGCCCATACAAACCTTAACCCAAATACCCTATGGTTACAAGGTTTACGATGGTAGGGCTAGTTTTTGAACGTACCAAAAGAGGATTCCAAATTCGTTGTCCAAAGTGTGCTAAAGTGACCCAAATCCATTTCAAAGCCCCAGAACCTGTACCTGAAAGACATAATAATAAAGGAAAAGCCCGAATGGATATTGATGAAGATGATCAGAGGCCATGGAAGAGGGTCGAGACCGTTGATCTCGTTTGGGATCAAGTGCACAAGTTGAAAGAGACAGTTGTAGAGTTAGTAAATGCGAACAACATCTTGATTAAGGAGATCCAAATGCTTCAGGAAATTCAAAAGCAGAATGATCAACTGTTTAACACGCACTCAAACTGGCTCAACAATCTTCATATCACCGTCGGAGAGTTGGAAGAAATTGTCACACCTCAGGCCGAATGATGATTTTATAATTATTTGAATATTTATTTTAATTACGCACGCTAAAACATTAAGTATGGTTTGGATTAAATCCGATGTGGTGATTTATTTTGTTTGGTTTGTTTATTTACGTTTATTTGGATTGTAATAGTATTTTATTTTTATTTTAAAGTGTGATGTTTATTTAAGTTGAATTATAAAAGTTAAATTTTGTTTGTTTAATTATTTGTTTGTTTAAGTTTAATTATTATGAATAAGGAATATGTACCGATCTATCTTTCTATGTTCTTAACCGATAAATTAATTTTGATGTGACGAGGACGTCACAAAAGTCTAAGTTGGGGAGGGTAGGTTATAGCGATAAAATTAATTAATTAATTTAGCTCTCCCAAAAATTTTATAGACTATTCCATATCAAAAACTTGAAAGATTTACAGCCCCGCGTACCAAAACAGTAAAAAATGAAATTTTAACAGAGTTGGGCGTGGGGGGGGGGGGGGCACAGGCCTGCGCTGGCCCTGCGTCCCGTCACCTTAAAATGCAGATTTGAGCCCCATTTCACCATTTTCACACCCCTAGAACAACAGGCTACGCTTGGGTGTGCGGCTCTCTCCCAAAAAATCAATTTTGTGCCCAAAATTTGCAATTTTAAGCTTCAAAACACCTACGTTTTCACAAATATCAAAGATTTTGGTAAGAAATTCGCTCCTTGTGGGTTGTTTCATCCATTTTGAAGATTTTTTGGGTAGAGAAAGTGTGGAAGAAAAAAGCTAGATTTGTACCAAGTTAAGCTTCCAATCACCAAGGTTAGTGTTTTTATTGAGTTATTGCAACTTATTTCATACTTTTTGAGCAAAAATGAAAGCTTGAGCTTCATGGTCATCCATGGAGTTTTCATAGTGATTTTTACTTTTTAGAGTCAAAGTATGTGAAATTGCATGATTTTGATGATAACCTTGATGTATGTTTTATGAGATATGTGTTTATTTGTTAAGTTTGTTAATTTGTCATGGTTAATTCGTAGAGATTAATTTGGAGTTATAAAGTTGGTTGCCAAAATGTGCATGTATTATTAAAATTATAAAACTTGGGTGATTAACTTAAAAAAAATTAATCCTATGTGCTAAATGGTTTTTATTTGAAAATATGATAAATGTTTAGTGCTTAAAATAACGACAAATTATAGACTATATATATAGGATGGAAATGTGAGCGTAAAAGAGTATACATCTATATATAGTGCATCTTTTTAAGTGAGCGTAATTGTGTAAATTGTAATTATAGGTTACATTATTTAATTTATCTCGTACATATTGTGGTTGGTTGGCAGAAATTGTAGATGTCGAGGAGAACGAGGCAACGAACCCAAAATGTTAATGTCCCGATAGATTGGTCCCTAAATCTCCTATTATCCCAACACCCCGAACACATTAGAAAACACTTATTTTTGTATAAGAAATATTCAAATAAAGTGTTGACTGAAAAGATAGTTAAAAGGAGTGATTTTGAGGATTACGGGATCCCATACCTTTCTGACTATTTGGGGTGGGAAGGTGTGTTAGATATGGGTGGAAATGATATTTATCAGTCTGATGTAGTCGAGTGGATGTCTACGCTACGGAGGGAGACGGGTCGATCAGCCAACGACTTTTGGTTGATAGGCACCGTCCATGATAGGGACGTGGGGATGGATGCACAAATCATTCGCCAATTGTTTAATTTAGATACTGGGGTAGGCTACGAAGGTTCTAACCAGCAGGGGTACGAGTATAGGAATGAGGCCCAATTGTCCTTCACTAATATAACTTGGTCAGGGGAGTGGACGGAGCAGGTTAATAGAGTCTTTATCCCATCCATTTTGGAGTCCGAGTCCTCCACTTCCTACAGCCGAAAGACTTTATCTCCAAGGTGTAAGGTGCTGCACAAGATTCTTGTGAATAACATCTTACCTCGTGATAGTGACCTGACCAAATTCAGGAATAGGGATATCACAGTCCTTCACGCCCTTCTTAAGGGTAGGCCCAGATTGTCCTTTGCGTGGACAATTATGAATGATTATGGGCTATGTACGACACGAGAGAGAGGACAATCATCCTCCATGCTTGGTTGATCTCTATGTTCCTTGAGAGGACGTGCTCACTTTCGCACGATTCCCTGCTATCCTCCATTTCGGCGACGTTTATTACGGCCGCCATGTTCCCTACCTTGATTTTTAGGGAAGTTGACGAAGGGTTCGAGATATTGGACAAAGAGACAAATGAGTCGTATATCGAAGACTATACTGAGGATGAGAGGAGAGAGAGAGAGAGAGAGGAGAAGGCCGCCAATGAGGTGGGAGTTTGACATTCTGAGCCGAACCTAGGTGCGTTTACCTCGCGCAGTCGAGGTAATGACAGTTTTCATTTTGACCGCATAATGAGGCAGATAGAGGATATAGCCGTGGGTCAGGGTGAGTTCCGAGAGAATGTGACCCAGAGGCTAGATGAGATTAATGGGCGTATGACCCACGATTATGATTGGGTCGATCACTTAGCGGGTCAGGTAGATCAGTTACAAGATGCGCAGAGAGCCCTGGCATACCAGAATGCCTATTACCAGCACCATAACTGGGCGTATTGAGAGGGAGTCCGACATCACGAGGACTCCGTAACCGGTATGTTCTTAGCCGAGTCCTATTTTGAGTTTATAATGTTTATATAGTCTTTCATGTCTTCCCCTTTTAGTCTTGTTTTCCGATCAGGCCGTGAAACATGATGATACTTAGAAAATACATGTGCGAGGGAATTGGCTAGTATTGACAGGATATTTTATAATTAAGAAAAGAGTCGTAGTAATAATTAAAACTTTTGCCATATAAAACGAATTCAAGTACGGTAAAATGTATTTGGGCTTAAATATAAGTAATGTGTCAAAAGATATTGGAAACTCATGCAATAAGGGGGAGAACTTAATCATGTTTTAGCCTCAAAAGTAAGATAATTGTAGCTTAGATGGTTCGAGTAACTAAGTCCGTAGGGGTACCACTCATGTCTAATTCCCTAAAACCATTTGGTTTGGGAGCGGTTGACCGAAATCTCGTTACATGGACCATCTAGCTAATATAGTGAAAAGAAAATAGATAGAAGCATAGTGTTAAAAAGAAAATTTGTTGTAAACATGCAAAGAGGAAAAAGATGGTCGGAAGACACACATGTTTTAAGTATCGTAACCTTGAGCTAAAAGGATATTTTCAAAAGAGAGATGCATTATATAAATTCTAAGAAAAGTATATTTTAACTGAAAACGTCTTCAACATACATGTTAAGAATTTTCATGCATTAATACAAAGGCTAACTTGACATAAAATTCCTAGACTCACTGCCAATACATGCTCGTTACTTAGTTAGCTCTGATTCCAAAAGCTTGTTCGGGGACGACCAAGAGTTAAGTTGGGAAGATTTGATAAGTCTATAATCTATATGGTTTTTGAGTCATATTACGATCATTTTATGCATCGATACTTTGAAAAATCTATATTATTACTCCAAGTTTATATTTCAGGGCCAAGATGTCAAAAAGAAGCAATCCAAGAGATTTCAGAGCAAACCGGGCTGAGGGGGCCGCAGACCTGCCACCCTGCGCTCCACATAGCGCCTAAACTGTCCAGATACGTTCCAGCACACGCCAGCTAAACCCTAGCCGCATCCGGGGGCAGAGGGGGCGCAGGCCTGCGCCTGACCTGCGCTAAGGCGACACAAAAAATGTGTTTTTCAACCCTGGAAACCCTAATTTCGACCTCCCTATAAATACAAGTCGAGGGGTAGCTTTGGTGAGAGTCCTGATGTGTGTGAAAGTGTGACGAAATCCAGCCGGAGTGGATCTACGATACGAGAACGAAGACGGTGGTTCTCAAGCTACCCAATGGCTCAGATCTGTGATTCTGACGAGCATACGATGAGCGGCTAATCCCATTAGCCATTTGCGGAGGATCTATGGCTAAGTTTACTCTTCTTTAATTTCTATGTTTTGATGTATTCGTATTAAGCGAGATCTATTATATGTATGCAAATGATAAACATTTGGCTATGATTATGATTATGTGTTGCGATTGGTAAAAGCAAGATAGTTTATCGTGGTGTTATTATTTGTGCCGAGTCCATTAGTTTAGGGATTAAGACGGGTATTTGTAACATCCGGCATTAAAACAGGTTAGCAACTACGACTTAATCAGTATTTAATAGCCAGTTATAACCTATCAGTTGTCATTAGAAATTAATTAAAGTGATTAACAAGGTTCATGAGGAAATTCAATTCAATTAGAATCAAATTCATCGGTACGATAAATCGGGAAATCAATTAATCCGTTCGATTTATGATATGATGGATTAATTCAACTAAATATGTAATTAAATTATGATTAGAGACACTAATCATACACTAATACAATTACTTAACATTAATTATGCAAGACTAAAACAATTAATTAAACTAATGCATTAATAAGTATTTATGAATTTACATAAAAAGTGAAATACAAGAATACACTTTGAAATACATTTATACAAAAAAAAAATACACCATTATTACCCTCCTATGGCCGGCCACCATAGCAGGTACACAACCCCAATACTTTATTTCATCAACCTTGCACCATCTACATCAACTTTTTACCCATGCTTGTGCAAACTTGCACACAACCTCCATCTCCCATATCTTTCATGATTGCAAGACCACCTTCTTCATCTATAAATAGAGAACATCTCATTCATTCATTTCCACACTTACAAGCAAAAAACTCTCTTCTTTTCTGCTCTCAAAACCGGCCCCAAGAGCACACACACACAACACTTAAAAATCTTCTTTTGTTCTTCAAGAATTCAAGGAAGTTTTGGTGCAATCTTTCAAGAGTTTCAACTCCCACTTGTTTTCACCTTCTTAATATCCCAAAGTAAGAAAATACTAACTTATTTCATCTTATATTTATGTTTATATAAGTCTTGCATAATATATATAATCACCAACAACAACAAGTTTCATAAAAACTCAAGATTATAAATCTCTAGTTTTGTTTTTTAAGTTGTTTTCTTCAAATGTGTTTATAAATATATAAACACATCATAAAAGTGTAAATATTATGAAAATAAGTGATATATATATTTTTTAAAACTTTTATACAAGTAGTCTTTGAATAAACAACAAGAATCGCTTGTTATTTCAAGTTTATAAACTACGGATTGCGGCAGAAAACTTACATCGACTTTGAAAAATCATAACTAATTCATAACTTAACGAAATGAGTTGATTCTTGTCTCAAAAGTTTGATCTATGTCTTAACTATAAATCAGGATGTTTTCATAGTTTACTTTGGAGTTTAAGACCCCCATAAATTATTTCGGAAACCGAAAGTTTGAAAGCTCAAAAATGGCCAACATAGGGTTTTCAACAAGCTTTTTCCCCAACCTAAACATCTCGAAAAATGGCCGTTCTTGACTTTAAAAATTCTTTGTATATAGTAGTTTAATGTCCAAGAAAACCAAAGCCTAAAACGTTTTGGAGCTTGGTCAAAAAAGCCTCAAAGTAGGCCGAAAAACCATCAAAAAAGCTGGAAAATTATATATAAATAAACTTGACGTTTTAAATTGGTTTTATTTATAAACTTGTAATGTTGGGTGATTTAAGACATACAAATCTATAAATATACATATTATCATATAATAGAGATATTAAGTCCCTATTATCATTTAGGACTCGATTAAGCACATCCGGCTTCATCACCCATCAATCTACGCAAATTTGCATTTTACGCTTGTATTTGCCATCACACTCACGGTGAGTCTTCATAGCCCCTATTTTTACACTGTTATGCTTTGGGGTGAAATACTTGCTACGTTTTCATATGGACACGAAAACAAGGTCATTTCTATTATGTAGTACACATGTGGTTCCATCAGCCCTTATATTATGAACCGTTAATTGCATTTACTTGTAAGCGCGAATATATTGTGGATAGATCTATCGAGAGTCATGTCCCCCATTCGGGTTAGTTCAGCTCGGCTAACAGTGGGTGCATATATATTTAACACAAAGTATTACGTATGGGAATACTGCACAAGGCAAACTCATTTAATTAAGCTTCGTTGCATGATGGTTTATATGTAATACATAACATGGAATTTATGGTTTTATAAATTCAAACTCAACTGTTGTTGTCCATACAAGTCAGATTTATGTGCAAACCTATGAGCTCACCAACAATATTTGTTGACGTATTTTAGCGTGTATTTTCAGAGAATTAAGGCAAGTGTGCCACATGAAAAGTATTTTTCAAGCTTCCGCACTTAAGGAGTCGCATGCATTTTCAAAACAACCGGAGATTTAGTTGCATTATTTTGATTACTTTAATTATGTATTTAAATCTCTGTACCGTGCGAACTATTTTTCCTCATATCAGACTATGTAAAACATTCCTATATTTTAATGTTTTATTGATGTATTTTTGAAAACGTCCATATAGTGGACGTTCGTTATAATTATGGCTATGCTTCCGCGACGTCACGCTTCGTTGTCAACCGGGGTAACGGGGTGTGACAGATTGGTATCAAAGCCATAGTTATAGTGAACTAGGTTGCATTAGTATCCTAGACTATAACTACATTTAAAATTTTTACTGATTTTCAAAGAATTTTTATAATTAACTTAATATGGGACTTGATGACAGCATAATGTCAAGCCGTGTTGTGATAGTACTATCAGATTCGGAGGAAGAGCATACCCCCACTAGCCGGTATAATCCGGAGGTGTTTGTCGAGGAAGACCCATCAGAGGAAGGGGACCCCTCTAAAGATAAAGAGTCGGAGGAAGAAAACCCCTCCGAAGGTAAGGGACCTGAGGAAGAAGCAGAGCCAATGGAGGTTGACGGATCCTCCAGCGGGTGGGGAGAGCCATCCGAAGAGGACCCACCATCACCAGTGGTTCCCTCTTATATCCCCTACTACCCCTCTGCACCATCACACCGCACCTACCGTCCTCACCCCAATGGGCCACTGATGAAGTTTACGGCCCGTAAACGAGTATTTATGCCGAGACGGGAGACTATCCCAGTACCGGCACCACAGCCAAACCCGCCGCAACAGTGACGGGTGGATGCACGACGTTGAGGCTGGATGCCCGAGACTCTACGTGAATGGAGACAAGAGGAAGGAATCCCTTCCCACTTGGAGGTCGGAGGACCATCCTCTACACCGACCCCATCACTCACCCAAGAACCCGCCGAACAGACCACACCACTCTTGGTAGCACGGTCTACAAGGCACGATCTCCAAGTGTGGTTGCTTAACCAGGACATTGGAGAGTTGACAGCCCGTTTAGAGCGGGAGGAGTTACAAAACTGCAACCTGTACTGGGCTAACCAGCACGCCCTCGCCGTCCAGCAGGACGACCTAGATGAGCTTCGACAACGATTAGCCGAGAGCGAGGCTCGTAATGAGGAGCTGACTCAGCGCCTCAATGCTTTGGAAAAGGGAGAGACCCCCGATCACTCCCGCACCTAGTACCCCTTATCTATCTTTGTAATGTTAGGAAATTATTATGTAATAGTGTAGGACTAAAACTTTCCGGGTAATAACCCGCCCCAATGTAGGAAAGTTATGAATGATTAATGAAAATTGCAAGTTATTTATGAATCTGTGTTTGATGATTATAGCACTGTGCCTTAAGATAAATTTAAATCTTTAAGACTCAACTTCTTACATATGCTCTTTTCTTTAAACTTTAAGATAATGCCGCCAAGGAAAGCCATGAACACCGCTGATATCGACCAACTGGTCGCACAACGAGTGGCAGCACTATAGTCACCTATGAAACCAATAGAAACAGCACCGCAAACGGCGACGGAGGTGCTAGTCGCACCACAGGAGGATCTGATTCAACCCAGAAAGGGTGTGGAATCAAAGGATTCTTGAGTTGCAAGCCCCGATACTTTAACGGAACTGAGGGAGCCGTCGGATTGGTACGATGTTTTGAGAAATTGGAGTCTGTTTTCCGTGTTAGCGGATGTATTGAAGGAGACAAGGTGAAATTCGCCACCCACACTCTACAGATAGCGCACTGACATGATGGAATTCCTACGTCCAGTCTGTAGGGATCGATGAAGCCTATCAACTCGCCTTGTCCATGTTGAAGCAAATGATGACGGACGAGTACTGTCCGAGAAACGAACTCCAGAAAATGGAATTGGAGTTCTGGAATCTAGCAATGAAGGGGACGAACATTACAGGATATACTAACCGATTCCACAAGCTGAGCATCCTGTGTCCACAGATGGTGACCCCCGAGTACAAGAAGATTGAGCGCTACATCTGGGGACTCGCCCCTCAAATCCAAGGCAATGTCACTGCCTCCAACCCAACCATCATTCAGGACGCCATCAGAATGGCCAACAACCTTATGGACCAAGTGGCCCGAAGGAACGAGGCCAAAGCTTGGGAGAACAAGAGAAAATGGGAGGACAAGTCTGGGAAGAATTCATGTTCACAATCCAAGAAGCTTGAAACCATCAACGCTTACGTAGCTGGAGTCTAGACAAGGAAAGGCTACACAAGCACAAAGCCTATCTGCACCCAATGCACCTACCATCACAACAAAGGTCCCTGCCCAACCCCTTGTGGAAAGTGCAAGCGTCTGGGTCATTTGACCAAAGACTGTAGATTTGGTACCCTGGGTAACAACAGTGGCAACCAGAGGAGCTACTATGAGTGTGGAGCTGCAGGGCACTTCAAGAGTGAGTGCCCAAGGTTGAAAAATGGTGGAGGAGCTCAGTGGAGAGCTTTTGTGTTGGGAGCAGGTGACGCTCGTCAGGATCCCCATGTAGTATCAGGTACGTTTCTTTTAAATAACATTTACGCTTACGTACTCTTTGATACTGGGGCTGATAGGTGCTTTATATCTACTAAGTTTAGTGAACAACTGAATGCCACTCTTTCCCCATTAGAAAATGCTTATGCCGTAGAATTAGCGGACGAAAAGTTGATTGAAGCAAATAGTATAATTAAGGAGTGCACACTAAAATTGGCAGATCATCCCTTTAAGATAGACTTGATGCATATAGAACTCGGAAACTTTGATGTGGTAGTTGGTATGGATTTGTTGTCACACAATCATGTCGAGATTTTGTGCGGTAAGAAAGTGGTACGGATACCACTCCACAAGAAGAAGGTCCTAACAGTCCAAGAGGAAAGAAAGAACTGTCACCTGAATGTCATATCCGGCCTAAGGACATTAAAGTGCCTTAGAAAAGGTTGCCATGCAGTATTAGTCCAGATTGCAGAAAAAGAGTCAAAGGAGAAACAACTCAAGGATATTCCAGTGGTTTGTAACTATTCGAAGGTCTTTCCGGAAGATTTGCCTGGGCTTCCGCCAGCTAGGCGAGTGGAGTTCCAAATCGACTTGGTGCCGGGAGCTGCACCGGTCGCAAGAGCCCCATATAGACTCGCTCCTTCTGAAATGCAAGAGCTATCCAATCAACTACAAGAGTTGATGGATAAGGGATTCATTCGACCAAGTTCCTCGCCTTGGGGAGCTCTAGTCTTATTTGTGAAAAAGAAAGACGGATCCTTCCGAATGTGCATCGACTACCAAGAGCTAAATAAATTAACGGTAAAGAATCGATACCCCCTTCCCAGAATTGACGACCTATTTGACCAACTGCAGGGATCTAGCTTTTACTCTAATATTGATCTGTGATCCGGTTATCATCAAGTAAAAGTTCAGGAAGAAGATATACCCAAGACAGCGTTCAGAACTCGTTATGGACATTACGAATTTTAGGTGATGCCATTCGGTTTGACCAACGCACCAGCCGTATTCATGGACCTCATGAATCGAGTGTGTAAACCGTATTTGGACAAGTTTGTAATAGTGTTCATAGACGATATCCTTATCTATTCCAGAAATAAGGAGGAGCATGAAAAACATCTCAAGCTGATCTTGGAGTTGTTAGAGAAGGAACAGTTATACGCCAAATTTTCAAAGTGTGATATTTGGTTGCGAGAAGTCAAATTCCTTGTGCATGTGATCAACAGCCAGGGAATCCAAGTTGACCCATCAAAAATCGAGTCCATAAAGAACTGGGCAACTCCTAGAACTCCCACTAAAATCCGCTAATTTCTCGGACTTGCCAGTTATTACAGGCGATTTATCGAAAATTTCTCAAAGATAGCGGGTTATTTAACAGAGCTGACTCAGAAAGATGTGAAGTATAACTGGGGTGAAGAGCAGGAAAAGGCATTTCAACAGTTAAAGCAAAAATTGTGTAGTGCACCAATTCTGTCCTTACCTGAAGGGATAGAAAATTTTGTGGTCTACTGTGATGCCTCACATAATGGATTAGGTTGTGTGCTCATGCAAAAGGATAAAGTCATTGCTTACGCATCACGACAACTCAAAATCCACGAGGTGAACTATACGACTCATGACTTGGAGCTTGGAGCAGTCGTGTTTGCTCTTAATATATGCAGGCACTACCTGTACGGTACGAAGTGCACGGTGTTTACAGACTATAAGAGCCTTCAGCATATTCTGAATCAGAAAGAGTTAAACATGAGGCAGCGTCGCTGGGTTGATATGCTTAGCGATTACGACTGCAAGATTCGTTATCATCCGGGTAAGGCGAATGTTGTAGCTGATGCCCTGAGCCGAAAGGAACGGGTTAAACCTTTGAGAGTCCGAGCATTGGTCAGGACCATACAGTCAAACCTAAACTCTCAAATCCGCGAGGCACAAGAGGAAGCAGTCAAGGAGGGTAATCTGCTGGATGGAGCCTTGAGAGGAATGGATAAGCAGTATGAAATCAAGTCAGATGGATGTCGGTACTTCATGGGCAGAATATGGCTACCAAAATTCTGAGAAGTAAGGAAGCTAGTCATGGATGAAGGGCATAAAACAAGATATGCTATTCACCCAGGGTCAGATAAGATGTATCACGACCTGAAGGGAATGCACTGGTGGCCAAACATGAAGGCTGACATTGCTACATATGTCAGCAAGTGTTTAACGTGTTTGGAAGTTAAGGCTGAACACCAGAAACCATCAAGATTGTTAGTTCAACTAGAAATACCCCAGTGGAAGTGGGAGAATATCACCATGGACTGCATCACCAAGTTGCCAAAGACTTCTGGAGGTTATGACACGATTTGGGTGATTGTGGATCCACTTACAAAGACTGCACACTTCTTGCCAATCAAGGAGACTGATAAGATGGATAAGTTAACACAAATCTATCTTAAAGAAGTCATCTTAAGGCATGGAGTACCTGTATCAATTATATCAGATAGGGACAGCCGGTTCACATCAAGATTTTGGCAATCATTGCAAGAGGCGTTGGGTACACGCCTAGATATGAGCACAGTCTATCACCCACAGACGGACGGTCAGAGTGAAAGGACGATTCAGACTTTGGAAGACATGCTAAGGGCATGTGTTATCGAGTTTGGCAAAAGTTGGGACAGGCACCTGCCATTAGTTGAATTTTCCTATGACAACAGCTATCACTCGAGTATTAAGACCGCTCCGTTTGAGGCACTCTATGGGCGAAAGTGTCGATCACCACTTTGTTGGGCTGAGGTGGGAAATAGTTACATTACTGGACCCGAGATTATCCAGGAGACTACAGAAAAGATAGCCCAGATTCGATACCGATTAAAGATCGCACGGGATCGACAGAAAAGCTACGCGGATGTTCGACGGAAGGATTTGGAATTTCAAGACGGAGATCAAGTAATGTTGAAAGTCTCGCCTTGGAAAGGCGTAATCCGTTTTGGGAAATGAGGAAAACTCAATCCTCGTTACATCGGACCATTCAAGATCACCAAAAGAATTGGCCCGGTTGCCTACCCACTCGATCTGCCCCCAGAGCTTAGTAATGTTCATAATACCTTCCATTTATCCAACCTTAAGAAGTGCCTGGCTGATGAAACACTCGTTATACCCATGGACGAGCTGGAGCTAGATGATAAGTTGAACTTCATTGAACAACCCGTGGAAATAATGGACCGAGAAGTCAACAAACTAAAGCACAACAGGATCCCGATAATAAAAGTCAGATGGAACTCTAAAGCGAGGTCCTGAGTTTACATGGGAACGCGAAGATCAGTTCCGGGAAAAATACCCTCATCTGTTCTCAAATACTCAAGCGGTGGAGAACACGAGCTAATTTCGGGACGAAATTCGCTTAACAGTGGGAGACTGTAACATCCGGCATTAAAACAGGTTAGCAACTACGACATAATAAGTATTTAATAGTCAATTATAACCTAATCAGTGGTCATTAGAAAATAATTAAAGTGATTAACAAGGTTCATGAGGAAATTCAACTCAAATAGAATCAAATTTATCGGTGCGATGAATCGGAAAATCAATTAATCCGATCGATTTATGATATGATGGATTAATTCAACTAAATACGTAATTAAATTATGATTAGTGACACTAATCATACACTAATACAATTACTTAACATTAATTATGCAAGACTAAAACAATTCATTAAACTAATGCATTAATAAGTATTATGAATTTACATAAAAAGGGAAATACAAGAATACACTTTGAAATACATTTATACAAAAAAAAGGAAAATACACCATTATTACCCTCCTATGGCCGGCCACCATAGGAGGTACACAACCCCAATATTTTATTTCATCAACCTTTCACCATCTACATCAACTTTTTACCCATGCTTGTGCAAACTTGCACACAACCTCCATCTCCCATATCTTTCATTATTGCAAGACCACCTTCTTCATCTATAAATAGAGGACCTCTCATTCATTCATTTCCACACTTACAAGCAAAAAACTCTCTTCTTTTCTGCTCTCAAAACCGGCCCCAAGAGCACACACACACAACACTTAAAAATCTTCTTTTGTTCTTCAAGAATTCAAGGAAGTTTTGGTGCAATCTTTCAAGAGTTTCAACTCCCACTTGTTTTCATCTTCTTAATATCCCAAAGTAAGCAAATACTAACTTTTATATTTATTTTTATATAGTTTTGCATAATATATATAATCACCAACAACAACAAGTTTCATAAAAATCAAAATTATAAATCTCTAGTTTTGTTTTTTAAGTTGTTTTCTTCAAATGTGTTTATAAATATATAAACACATAATAAAAGTGTAAATATTATGAAAACAAGTGATATATATATTTTTTATAACTTTTATACAAGTAGTCCTTGAATAAACAACAAGAATCACTAGTTATTTCAAGTTTATAAACTACGGATTTTCGGCAGAAAACTTACATCGACTTTGAAAAATCATAACTAATTCACAACTTAACGAAATGAGTTAATTCTTATCCAGAAGTTAGATCTATGTTTTAACTTTAAATCTGGAAGTTTTCATAATTTTCTTTGGAGTTTAAGACCCCCAGAAATTATTTGGGAAACCGAAAGTTTGAAAGCTCAAAAATGGCCAACATAGGGTTTTCAACAAGCTTTTTCCCCAACCTAAACATCTCGAAAAATGGCCGTTCTTGATTTTAAAAATTCTTTGTATGTAGTAGTTTAATTTCCAAGAAAATCAAAGCCTAAAACGTTTCGGAGCTTGGTCAAAACAGCCTCAAAGTAGGCCGAAAAACCTTCGAAAATGCTGGAAAATTATATATAAATAAACTTGACGTTTTTAGTGAGTTTTATTTAAAAACTTGTATTGTTGGATGATTTAAGACATAAAAATCTATAAATCTACATATTATCACATAATAGTGATATTAAGTCCCTATTATCATTTAGGATCAATCTACGCAAATTTGCATTCTACGCTTGTATTTGCCATCACACTCACGGTGAGTCTTCATAGCCCCTATTTTTACACTGTTATACTTTGGGGTGAAATACATGCTACGTTTTCATATGGAGACGAAAACAACTTCATTTCTATTATGCATGTGGTTCCATCAGCCCTTATATCATGAACCGTTAATTGCATTTACTTGTAAGTGCGAATATATTGTGGATAGATCTATCGGGAGTCATGTCCCCCATTCGGGTTAGTTCAGCCCGGCAAACAGCAGGTGCATATATATTTAACACACGGTATCACGTATGGGAATACTGCACAGGGCAAACTCATTTAATTAAGCTTCGGTTGCATGATGGTTTATATGTAATACATAACATGGAATTTATGATTATATAAATTCAAACTGAACTGTTGTTGTCCATACAAGTCAGATTTATGTGCCAACCTATGAGCTCACCAACAATTTTTGTTGACGTATTTTAGCGTGTATTTTCAGGGAATTAAGGCAAGTGTGCCACATCAGAAGTATTTTTCAAGCTTCCGCACTTAAGGAGTCGCATGCATTTTCAACACGACTGTAGATTTAGTTGCATTATTTTGATTACTTTAATTATATATTTAAATCTCTGTACTGTGCGAACTACTTTTCCTCATATCGGACTATGTAAAACATTCCTATATTTTAAAGTTTTATCGATGTATTTTTGAAAACGTACATATAGTAGTCGTTCGTTATGATTATGGTTATGCTTCCGCGACGTCACGCTTCGTTGCCAACCGGGGTAACGGTGTGTGACAGTATTAATGTTGCATACGCTATGCCGAGAGTTATTGGTTAAAACACGTTTGAATAATTTAGTCGCGCAATTGATTATATCTATGTGATCGTTGCATGAAATTATAGTGAGTAATACTTATGTCGTGGAGATTCCGTGAATGGTTATTTGTATCTTAATTGTTTATCTTCTTTGTTAGTTACTTCGCTCATAATTTTAGTTACAAGCAATAGCAAACTATTTAGAGTAATGATTTGTTTAGAGTAATGGTTTGCTATTGCTTGTAACTAAAATTAAGAGCTAAGTAACTAACGAAGAAGATAAACAATCAAGATACGAATAACCATTCACGGAATCGCCACGGCATATGTATTACTCAATATAACTTCATCCAACGATCACATAGACATAATCAATTGCGCGACTAAATTAATCATACGTGTTTTAACCAATAACTCTCGGCATAGCGTATGCAACATTAATACTCGTCTTAATCCCTAAACTAATGGACTCGTCATGAATAATAACACCACGATAAACTATCTTGCTTTTACCAATCGCAACACATAATCATAATCATAGCCAAATGTTTATCATTTGCATACACATAATAGATCTCGCTCAATACGAATACATCAAAACATAGAAATTAAAGAAGAGTAAACTTAGCCATAGATCATCTGCAAACGGCTAATGGGATTAGCCGCTCATCGTATGCTCGTCACAATCATAGATCTGAGCCATTGGGTAGCTTGCGAACCACCGTCTTTGTTCTCGTATCGTAGATCCACTCCGGCAGGGCTTCGGCACACTTTCACACACGTCGGGACTCACTACAAAACTGCCCCTTGACTTGTATTTATAGGGAAGTCGAGATTAGGGTTTCCAGGGTTGAAAAACGCGTTTTTACGCCACACTAGGCCAGGCCAGGCGCCGGCCAGCCTCCCCCCCCCCCACCCCGCCGGCGACAAATGCGGCTAGGGTTTAGCTGGTGTGTACTGGAACGTATCTGGACAGTTGGGGCGCTATGTGGAGCGCATGGTGGCGCAGGCCTGCGCCCCTCTCAGCCTGGTTTGCTCTGAAATCTCTCGGATTGCTTCTCTTTAACATCTTGGCCCTGAAATACAAAGTTGGAGTAATAATATAGATTATACAAAGTATCGATGCTTAAAATGATCATAATATGACTTAGAAACCATATAAATTATAGACTTATCAGCTTTCAACCGGAATTCAGAAAGTACACAACCGTTTGTTAAACAACACTACAAGGGACCTGTTAAGTCACTTTAACAGAACATCAATATCAATAACTGTTTAGTGACTACTTGTAAATTACAGGAAAGCTGAGAATACATAAATATGAAATAAAAGTCTAACACCCTATGGTGCTAAAGGTTCCAGTCTAGTAACTACATACTCAATTTGTATTGCAACCATTCCAAATCGTACAATGATGTCCACACAAATCGATTACTGATTGAGTAGTAGAGTTCCTCAAATACTTCCAATAATGACTTAGCTAGAAGGTCCAGCGGCGGATTTACACGTTCCTGAAAAATCTCAACAACTGAGGGGTAACCAAAGCTTAGTGAGTACAGAAATTTACACATTCTACAAGTCTTTATGCAGCCTCCCAAGACTAACGCTGGCGACACATGCCATATACTCTCTTCGTACACAAAGTACGGAACTTGAGCCGCAGCTCATTCGAGACGACGCTCGGCATAAAACCAATCATCTGAGGCAAAATATCATCGGGTACATTGCGATGATCTTCGGGACCTCACTCCGAGGGCATATAGCTTTGGTAACACCAGAATAGCACATGCGACCCGTAGGTCCATCAAAATATACACAACAAAGAAACGTACATGCAACAAGAAACAATGTGCATCAACATATACGCAAATAGTGAAGTGCCGAACGAAATGAAACAACATGCCACAGCAGGCAACAGCAAACATAAAAACAAATGTAGACATGTGAAATCATAAGTACTAACAGTGGGTGCTTTAATTAAGTTCAAGTTATATTAATTCTCTTGGGGCTTTCAACTGAAATTCACAAAGTTCCCCACTGTGTGTTAAACAACACCACAAGGGACCTGTTAAATCACTGTAATAGAACATCAATATCAATAAATTTTTATTTCTTAAAACTCAATTTTCATAAGTTTTAGAAATTGACCCAACATTCGGACCTCAACCAAATTTCGGGTGGACCCGAAATTCGGATGGTCCGAGGTCCATCCTTAGAAATTTAATTCCCTTTCCATCCGAAATTCAGATAATGCCATGTTCCGAAATTCGGATGCCTTGATATCCGAAATTCGTGTCCCAACTTATGGTTATTCAAGTTTTGCCATCCGAGATCCATCTGAAATTCTAT
Organism: Centrapalus pauciflorus; assembly: GCA_020465985.1. NCBI lineage: Eukaryota > Viridiplantae > Streptophyta > Magnoliopsida > Asterales > Asteraceae > Centrapalus > Centrapalus pauciflorus. Next base: position 180,083 of record JAANYP010006123.1, read on the forward strand.
TAAACACTAAATTCGGATGAACCCGAATTATGTTCATTTTTGCACTTATCCAATAACGAAAACTATTAATATCAACTTAAATATACGTTTTTTAAACACTTTTTAACATCCATCTAAACATGTTTAGTACCAAATCAGGCCCCTTTTTGACCACTTTCATCATCTCGTCGAACACATACAATAAAACACATAGTGAAACCTGAGATTTGTACTTACGGGTTGAATTAGAGCCTGAAATTTGGTATATAGATTACATAATACTCGATTTAAACATATCTTCTTTGATATATACCATGCATTAACATCCTCAAACGGAATCTAAGATTTGGTTTTCATAAAAACCGAACACACAATTGAAAAATCGTAAATTTGAGTAATCTTTACCTCCAACTGTTGTTTGTGGCAGTTCTTATTCCATCTTAGCTTCATAATCTATGAATTTTTTTTTACTTCCACGAACTCGAATTTTAGCAGAGAATTTTGAGAGAGTTTGCGTGTGTGTGTGTGTTTGAAGTTGAATTTTGAAAATGAACCAAATGTAAGACCTTAGAGTCTTTTATTCATAAGTTTCAGCTTTTGGCATAATTAACCCTCCACTTATCTGAGTTCAATAGATAAGATTTCCATCTTTATTTTATCATAACCAACACTTATATTTCATCAACCTTATTTAAAACTTTGAAATTCTTAAAATTTCTTAATTACTTAACATAGAAACCAACTTTATTATATTAATTACAAAATTTAAACTAAATAACCTCAAATTAAGGTAATAAAATTTTAGTATGTTACACACTAAATCATTTTTCCATCATATCCAGATTTTATTTGATCATTTTTGTACTTATCTAGTAACTAACATCAATTGTAGCATAATATGTACCAAATTTGGCCCCTTTTTGGCCATTTCTATCATCTCGTAGAACACACTAAAACACATAGTAATTTTCTCAACATCATACTTAGAGAAGGCAGATAAACTTTGCAAGAATGTTGCATTTTAATTTTATTTATGTTAACAAATTCAGCATACCTAACTTGTTCACTAGAATATTAAAACGCCTTCCATCCAAAGGTTATGTGAACAAGTCCGCTATCTAATTTTCAGTGTTTACGAAATGTAATTCTACGGTACCTTCTTCAACATGTTATTTTATAAAATGGTACCGAATATCTATGTGTTTAGCACGAGAGTGTTGTACAGGGTTACCATTAATGGCTATTGCGCTCATGGAGTCGCAATAGATAGGAATCCGAATTAGTCTGAAGCCATAGTCTCGGAGTTGAGTGTGCATCCACGGCAGTTGTGAGCAGCAGCTTGCAGCAGCAATGCATTCTGCTTCAGTAGTGGACAGGAAAACACTGTATTGTTTCTTCGATGCCCAACTTACCAGTTTGTCTCTGAGGAACTGGATGTGACCCGATGTACTCTTTCTGTCATGTTTGCAACCAGCATGATCTGCATCGGAGTAGGCAGTTAGTTCAAAACTCGTTCCTTTCGGATACCAGACACCAAGGTCTGACGTGCCTTTTAAATAACGAAAAATTCGTTTCACGGCAGTCAAATCTGACTCTTTAGGATCAGCTTGAAATCGAGCAGAAAGACATGTAGCAAACATGTTATCTGGTCTACTAGCAGTTAAATACAGTAAGGAACCAATCATTCCTCGATAAGCTATGATGTCAGTGGATTAACCCAATGGATCAGCATTAGGCTTTGAGGAAATGGACATGGGAGTTTTCATAGACGTACAGTTTTGCATCTTAAATCTCTTTAGGGGATCATGGATGTACTTAGACTGGTTTATGAGAATCCCGTCAGGAAGTTGTTTGACTTGTTATCCGAGGAAAAAGTTCATTACCCCACATACTCATCTCGAACCTCGATTCCATTAATTTTGAAAATTCTTCACATAGTGAAGGTTTTGTAGAAATGAATATAATGTCATCTACGTAAATCTGAACGAGTAAGATGTCAATACCTTTATGCCGAATGAATAAGGTTGTATTCACCATACCTTTGGAGAAGCCGAAATCAAGCAGGAATTCGATTAAGCTATTATAGCATGCATGAGGTGCTTGTTTCAAACCATATGGAGGTTTGTCGAGGAAATAGACATATGATGGTCAAGACTCATTGACAAAACCTTCAGGTTGAGAAACATAAACCTCCTCCTTCAGAATTCCGTTGAGAAACTTCTTCTTCACGTCCATCTGATAGACAATGATGTCTCTGTGAGCCGCGTACGCCAGGAAGATGCGAATAGCGTCAAGTCTGGCTACTAGAGCAAACGTCTCATCATAGTTGATTCCTTCTTGTTATCATTATAATAGAGGTAATTTATGCCTATTAGCTAAAGTGTTGTGGAAGTTTGTTACCCTCAACTTGCTTCCTAGAAGTCAAGGCACCACTGTTGGATACTGCTAGTGCATGCGTTAATGACTAGATACCCGACAGTATCTTTTGGATACATAAAGATAGACAATGATGCCTCTGTGAGCCGCGTACGCCAGGAAGATGCGAATAGCGTCAAGTCTGGCTACTAGAGCAAACGTCTCATCATAGTCGATTCCTTCTTGTTATCGATAACCTTTAGCCACAAGTCTTGCTTTGTTGCGGATGACAATCCCGTTCTCGTCTTGTTTATTCTTGAAGATCCACTTTGTGCCAATGATGGACCGATCCTTTGGTCGTGGGACTAACCTCCAGACGCGTATACAGTCGAGCTAGTGTAGTTAGTCATGCATAGCGTTCACCAAGTATGGATCTCGTAAAGCTTCGATTATTTTTGTAGGTTCGACCTTGCTTAGGAATGCAATGAACATGCAGTTTGCGTTAGTTACTCTTCTGGTTCGAACCGGAGCGGACTTATCCCCAATGATTTGAGATTCGGGATGGGAGAAGAGGTATGAGATCATTTGCGGATTGGGGTGAATCAGACAGGATTGAATCAGTTTGAGGAGCATCAATTGATGTACAAGGTTCTGGGGAAATATTTGGGTTCAGGTTTACAACAGAAGAACCGATTGGGGTTTTGGGAGATTGAGGTGTGGTGTCAGTAGCTATGGACTTAGATATGTCAAGGTTTGTTGAGCTTGAACTGACTTCATTTGTATCTGCATCAGATTTAGATGAAGAGTTAGTACTAGACTTAGAATGTGGATATAGTAATTCAAATAGAGAGTTTAGATCTAGATCATCTTCTCCGATTGGCGGGGCAGTGGTGGATGCAGAGGACGTCTGAACTGGTTCAGACTGTTGTTGAGGAGCCGGTTCTAAACTGATGTGTTCAGAATCATTTTTGGACTCTGCTAAATCATCGAATGTGATGTTAACACTCTTATTAACTGTTCGAATACGCTTGTTGTACACTCGATAAGAGGCTGAGTTCTTGGAGTATCCGATGAATAATGCTTCATCTCCTTTTGTGTCGAACTTAAAAAGATTATCTTTATCATTCAAAATGAATTACCTGAAACCAAAAACATGAAAGTGTTTGACATTAGCTGTACACTTATAAATAATCTCATTGGGTGTTTTGCCAAACGGTTTGTTAAAAATTGATCGGTTTTGAAATTAGCACACAGTATCCACAGCTTCGGCCCAGAAGTGTAGTGGCAGCTTTGAGTATATGATCATGGAGCGAGCTACTTTAACCAGAGTTCGATTATATCGTTCTACAACTCCGTTCTATTGAGGAGTTTTGGCACCGGAATATTGGTGGGTTATACCAATGGAATCCAGGAGTGTGGTTAACTCTTTGTTTTTGAACTCAGTTCCGTTGTCCGTACGTATGGCTTGGGCTTGAAGTTGGAGGTTGACTTGGGTCAGTTTAGAAACGAAATGATTAATTATGGCGTTTCATCCTTCGTTCGTAGGAACTTCACCCATGTGTAGTGTGAGTAGTCATCAACCATCACTAGAATGTACTTCTTGGCATTCATGCTCTGAACACGAATCAGACCACACAAATCCATGTGGATAAGCTCCAGGGGTTGTGTAGTGTTGGGGACAGGCTTTGATTTGTTTGAGGCTTTCTTGATCTTGCTCTTTTTGCAGGCTGCACACAGTTGATCTTTGTCGAACTTCAGCTCCGGTAGACCTCCTACGAGTTTGTTTGATGCGAGCTTGGTTATGTTTTTGAAATTCAGATGAGAGAATATCCTATGCCATAACCAAGACTATTGAGATGAGGCATTGGAAAGGAGGCAGATTGTCTTTTTGACCTTGTCTTTTGAAAGATCGATGGTGTATCAGTTGGAACGTCGAGTGCCGGCGAGAATCTCCTTACTCGTTGGAGAGCAAATACTGCTTCTTGTAGCTTTAAAGATACCTTAAGTCCTTTATCACATAGTTGGCCAATACTAAAGAGATTTTGGCCAAGACTTTGGACATAGGATACTTGAGTAATCTTCAGATTATCCATTTCAAGATCTCCAAAGCCACATATTCGAGCAACACCGTTATTGCCGAATTTCATCGAACCACCATCAGCTGACATGAAGTTAAATAGTAGATCTTGTCGGCCAGTCATATGCCGTAAGCATCCATAGTCAAGGATCCACACACTGTTTCCATGAAAGCAAAGGTCATATAAGTGTGTGAAGATTAAAGAGCGGGTTTTGAAATGGGTGTTTAAAGCCATTGAAAATGAGGAACGGGTCCTAATCCGAGGTGGTTAGAACCCAATATCTACAAGATAGTTAAGTGACTTTTGGTACCCAGTTTGTACGGAATTGGATCCAGATGGGTTAGCGTCTATGGTTGGGTTCATGTCACCATCGGTCTTAGAGATAGTTAAGTGACTTTTAATGTGAGAACCACCATCGGTCTTAGAGATAGTGCGCTTAATGCCTTTGTATGTAGAGAGGCAATTATTAGGGATCCAGAGAGACTTAAATCTGATAGGTCAGTCAGATTCCCTTTTAACCTTTTGTTTAGGTTTGCGGCGGCGTCTATGTTTGAGTATAGGAGTATGATTTAAGAATGTAGGTGTAGACAAACTTTATGGTGTTTTGGACATATTAAACAACTGTTTAAACGAATATTTATTAATCGGAATACTGTTTGAAACATTACAATCAATCAAAACAGTACTGGAATGTAAATCAACCACACGTTTGTGTTTTATTACATTGGAAATTAAAGACTTTAAAATAACAAAAACTGCTCCTTGACTCTTGACTTTAGACGACGTCTTTTGAGTTGTGCCCTTTGGTCTTACTCGATTTTCAGAAATGAAATGAACATGTTTGCTAGCATTCACAGATTTTGAGTTACTAAACTGTGTGTGCGATTTCTGTTTCCGAGAATTCTGTTTGCCTTTATGACTAGAAGCAACAGAATTTTCGGGAGTAGTTTTGGAAGTGTTGCCAACATGTTCTGAAATAGGTACGATCATCAGGGCTTTGCCTTTCTTTTTGTCTAAGAGATGTTATTTTCTTAGATTTGAGTTTGTCTCGCTGGCTGGAGTTGGAGTTATAACCTTAGAGTTGTGAGTGACAGAAACTTGTTTTTCTAAACTATTTTGATTAGAAATAAGTTGAGATTCTAGCCCCTTAATGGTGGCTAGAAGCTGATTTCGTTCTTTGTCAAATGAGTTAGCATCGATTTTGAAATTCTGTTCACGAACTGAAAACTGTATTCGTGCCTCATTAAACTCATTTTCTTTTCGTAAAATATGTTTCTGTCTGAATGAAACAGCTCCTTGGTTTCTTTTAAGGTTAACTCAAGGTCATGGAATTTATCATTATGCAATGAAATGTCAGCTACAGAATGTTGGTACACCCTGTGTGACGATAGCAGTCTAAGTTGTGTTAGCATTTTGTGTAAGTCATGTTACAAGGTTTTGAATATTAACTAGTATTTGATATATGTGATTTTATGTGTTTGATATTTATTGTTTGTATGTTTGAACTTGGTGTAACGTATTACAAGAAGTTCAACATAAAGTTCAAAGATTAATTCAAACATAAGTTAAAACATAAACTCAAATAGAAGTTTGACATGTGAAATTCGAATTTAGGGTAAATTCGAATTTATCATGAAGGTAAAATCGAATTTGTCAGGTGGACAAATTCGAATGAGCCTTGGGCCTGTTTCGAGTTTGTCCTATGACAAACTCTAATTGGTCACTATAATTAGGGATTAACTCGAATAATTATGGGACTTATGCAGAATTTCGAGAGTGATTAAGCAAAGGCGATCTCGAGTTTACTAGTAATCAGAGAGCATTTTCGGAGAGAATCATCGTGTAGGTACGTACATCGTTGTTCGTATAACATCTTGGTAGTCTCTGTGTTCCGTGCGTGTGATCTTACCGTCAAGCCGCTAACGAGGATTCCGCACTTGTTGGTGTGTGTCGCGTCTAGATAGATCGTAGTGTGAGGACCTTACAAGTGGTATCAGAGACATTGGGGTGTTCTTCGTGTTCATAAGATACATCCTAGGTTTCTTAACGTTTTAGACGGTTAATATCACGTATTTTTGAGGTTTTCAAGCTTATCAAATTAGATTCCGGGAAATACTTTGTTGTAGTTCACGTTTTTGATCAAAATCAATATTTTTACTTGTAAAAATATTGATTTAATCTGAAAAACTTGAGAAACTCGAAGTATTAGCCGTTTTTCAAATTTGCGGCGCTCGAGTTTGTTAAGGAGAAATTAGGGTTTGCTCATTTTCGAGTTTGACTGAAAATACGCTCCTTTCGAGTTTCCTTACAGTTTGCTTCGAATTTGGCCAGTTCGAATGTGCTTAGGGTTTTCGACTTTACTCTAAAGTCGAAATAGGAAATTTCGAGTTTAGTGGGGTTTCGAATTTAATTGGAATCTCGAGTTTATTGGACCTTCGACTTTGTCATCAATTTCGATTTTAGTTGGATTTAAAAACTTCATTCAAATTTAATCCCAAACAGGTTTAAATTTAATTAGTTTCGAATTTACCTAAATTCGAAAGAATTAATTTAATTTCGAATTAAATTAATTAAGTTTGAATTCAATTATATTTGAAACAATGACAAGTCTACAGAGGTTTATGGAGATGGATCACGAGGTTGGAAAAGCAAATTCTCCGACAAAGTTGATGAAAATTGAGGATTATTACTGGTGGAAGGATCGGTTTGCCGACTTCGCAAGATTTAATGATATGCACATGTGGATTTGCATCGACGAAAGATACATTCCACCTACTGCAGAGGTTGAAGGTCGTCAACGAGTCTTAACATATTCAAAGATGAAAGATGAAGATAAGAAAGTTTATGAGGCCGAAAATCGTGCATTTGCTATTATTAGAATGACGTTACCTCAGGAGATATTACACACCTTCCGTAATCAGAAGACAGCAAAAGAGCTGTGGGATGCATTAGAAAAACGGTGTGAAGGTAACCCAAGGGTTAGAAAGAATCGAATGGAAATGCTCAAGCAGCAGTTTGCTATCTTCAAAGCATTGAAGAATGAAAAGCTGGATGAGACTATCACACGATTCTATCATCTGCTAACTGAGTTAGACAGCCACAACGTGGAGTATAGTGAAACTGAGAAGAATAACAAGCTTCTGGATGCTTTACCGGCCAAATGGGAGATGTATGTGGCCTTAATAAAGCATGATGAAGACAAATATTATACTCTGACTTTAGAGAATGTTGTGGGAATGCTGCGGGCATATCACTTTGGGTTGCTAAAGAAGGAAACGGAGATGTATGCGTTTCTTTTGTTTCTTGCGGCCGCATTTCAAAAAAAAAAAAACCCATCAGTTTTGTGGTTTTTGACGTCACTTCTCCCCACCACTCACTGTAGGTTAAATATATATATATCTATATATATGCGGCCGTATGTATATATTCATATATTATTAATTAAAAGTTATAGTTTTAATCAAACTCTAATATAATAATATAATATATATCTTAATAATTATCTTTATTATTTAAACCTTATATAATTATCTCTATAATTATATACCCTTTAAATAATATTAATCTTTTATACATTATCTAATAATATATAAATGACTAGATAATTATTTATAATTATCTCTTATTTATTTGTTTATAATAATTCATCCAATTATCTAATAATAGATGATAATTCTAATTCAAATAAATCAATCTTTTATTTAATAACCAATAATAAATAAAAGACTAGATAATTATTTAATTATCATCCAATGACAATTAAATCACTACAATATCCAATATTGCACTTATAGTCCCCATACTTTGAGATATAATTAATCATCCATAATTTAATCTCAATGATCATTTCGTGCCATAAACAATATCCAATATCATTTATTCAATAGTTTAATTGCATCTGCTCAGTTGTGCTCATCGGTGTGACCCTCAAGTGTTTTATGAAATCAGCCAAGATGCAGTAGTAATGTCATCTTTACACACCATATACCAACAGTATCCTTACCAACCAATAGCATTACAACATGGGATCAAATGAAACGATAATTACTTAACGAATATTACCCCATTAATAAGACAACCGAGAAAAGAAAGGAAATTACCGGATTTAAACAAAAACCGGGCGAACAATTCAACGAAGCGTTCGATCGTATGAACGAATTACTGAGAGCTTCTCCACACCACGAGGTACCCAAATGAATGCTTATCAAAACATTTTTTTAAGGTGTGAGTCAAGAAAGTCGTAATATGATTATAGCTGACACAGGAGGCACATTTTTAGGTAAATAAGACGATGAAGCTTGGGAGTTGTTAAATCAACTCTGCAAAGGTCTTAAAGTCCAAGATGGTTCTGAAAATAGCATAGGTGTTCAAGTTATGGGCATAGATAATGCATGGATACGTGAGGTTAAAAGTGAGATTTCAGAATTAGGAAAGAAAACGGATCAATTGATGAAGGGTTTTTCAAACTCTAGCGTATCAATTAATTGTGTCACATGCGGAGATCCATTTAATCATTCCGACGCATGTCCTTAAGTGCAATCCACTAAGGAATTTGCTAACGAAGTTTATGGATTTAGAGCTCGTCGAGAGAGGGATAATCCATTTTCGGAAACATACAATCCGGGATGGGAAAACCATCCCAACTTTCGATGGAAAAATGACAAACCTACCGATCATCAATCCAAACCAAGATATGAACCACCAAAGAGAGATTATCAATAAGGTTCAACTTTAGCAGCTAACGATGAGCGATATTATAAGTCAAATCATCGTGATCAACAAAAATTCCAAGTAGAAACAAATTTGACTTCTGCGCAATTTGCAGAGTTTGCTGAATTTATGAAACAGCAATCAGCTATTAGTACTAAGACCATTGAGATGTTAACTCGCCAGATGGGTCAGATATTTGAGTCACTTACTAGGCGTGAGGAGGGTAAGCTTCCTAGCAATACTGTTCCCAATCCTTCACACGCTTATCATCATAACAAAGATAAGAAACATGAGATTAACTAAGTTAATGAAGTAACTATGATAACCACATTAAGGAGTGGAAGAGAGGTAGACAATAAAATAGAGATGCCTAAAGAGAAAGAGGCAGAAGAAGATACCGACACTGAAGTCGTGTATGAGGAGAAAGAGGATCCAAAGAAGAAGGTGATTCCTAAGAAGGTTTCTTTTAAAGAGCCAATTAAAGCAGATATTCCAACGCCCGAAGTTGGGGAGGTGGATAAGAATCAGGATACTTCAATTCCTCCTCCTTATCCTGCTGCTTTAGAAAATCCAAAATGTTCTCCATACGGCAAAAGAGGCCCACAACTAGAGGATCTTTAGGATTTATTCAATCAAGTAAAGATAAACATTCCTCTGATAAAGGCCATTCAACAGATCTCTGTACTCAGAAAAGAAAGTATAAGGTCTCGCTCCCAAAGCAGATCAATCTAACTGAACAGTTGAGTGCAGTGGTTTCTAGTTCTTTATCTCCTAAGCTGAAAGGTCCTGGATCACCATTGATTCTATTGACAATAGGCAATATGCAGATTAAAAAGGCACTGCTTAATCTTGGAGCTAGACCTTCAATAAAGCAACCACCTATTCTAGAATTGAAGGAACTGCCATCTTATTTAAAATATGCTTTTCTAGGTCAGAATGACATGTTGTCTGTCATAATTTCAACAGATCTGACTGAAGAGCAGGAAAAAGCTCTACCGCAAGTGTTAATCAAATATAAAGAATCAGTAGGGTGGACGATAGCTGATTTAAAAGGAATCAGTCCCACTTTGTGTATGCACCGAATCATTACTGATCCAGAAGCTAAACCAGCTCGGGATGCACAAAGGAGGTTGAATCCTAATTTGAGAGAGGTAGTTAATAAGGAAGTATTAAAATGGTTGGACGCAGGAATTATATATCCTATATCTAATAGTAAGTGGGTAAGTCCAACCTAAACTGTGCCCAAGAAATCAGGAATTACAGTCATTAATACTGAAGAAGGAGAGAAGATAACTACTCGCCCAGTAACTGGGTGGAGAGTTTGCATAGATTACAGAAAACTTAATGCTGCTACTTCAAAAGATCATTTTCCGCTACCATTTATAGATCACATAGAGGAAAAATTAGCAGGACAGAAGTTTTACTGTTTCCTTGATGGATATTCTGGTTACAATCAAATCCCAATCCATCCAGAGGATCAAGAGAAAACTACATTTACTTGTCCCTATGGCACCTTTGCCTACCGAAGGATGCCATTTTGACTATGTAATGCACCCGCCACATTTCAGCGATGTACGATGGCTATCTTTTCAGATATGGTGGGTGGTTCTCTTGAAATATTTATGGACGATTTCTCCATATTTGATAAAACATTTGAAGATTGTCTGGGACATTTAGAAATGAACCTAAAAAGATGTACTGAAACCTACTTAGTGTTATGTTGGGAGAAAAGCCATTTTATGGTAAAGGAAGGGGCAGTCCTAGGTCACATTGTGTCCGATTGAGGAATGGAGGTAGATAAAGCAAAAGTTCAATTAATTTTCTCACTTCAACTCCTTACCAACGTTAAAGGAATAAGATCATTCTTAGGCCAGACTGGTTTTTATCGGTGATTTATGATAGATTTCAGTGAGATCTCAAGGCCGTTATGCAATCTTCTATCAAAAGATATCGAGTTTAATTTTGATGATGCTTGTATGAAAGCATTTAAGAATCTTAAATCAAAATTAACTGAAGCGCCAAGTCTGCAATCTCCGAATTGGTCTAAACCATTTTGATCATGTGCGATGCAAGTGATTATGCAGTTGGTGCTGTTTTAGGACAAAGATTTGAGAAAAGCCAACGGTGATTTACTACGCAAGTAAAACCTTTAATGAGGCACAGATCAATTACACCACTACGGAAAAAGAGCTATTAGCTGTAGTGTTTGCCCTAGATTAATTCGGATCCTATATTTAGGGGCAAAAGTAATTGTGTACTCTGACCACAGTGCTTTAAGACATTTATTGGCAACGAAGAATGCCAAGCCTAGATTGATTCGGTGGATCCTTCTATTGCAAAAATTTGATTTAGAAATTAAAGATAAAAAAGGCACAGAAAAAGTTGTTGCCGATCATTATTTTAGCATGACACGATATTCCAAGGGCTATCATCAGTGACGGAGGGTCACATTTTAATGATCAGCATTTTTATAAACTCCTTAAATAGTATGGAGTTAACCATAGAATAGCAACGTCTTATCATCCGCAAACAAGTGGACAAATCGGAATCTCTAATAGAGAGATCAAGAGAATCCTTAAAAAAACTGTCAGTCCAGATCGTAAAGATTGGTCTCAAAAACTAGAGAATGCTCTATGGGTATACAGAACCGCATTTAAAACACCAATCGGTATGTCCCCATATACTTGTGTATGGTAATCTTTGCCATCTCCCAGTGAAATTAGAACACCGAGCTCTATGGGCAATCAAAAACACTAATTTTAATTTACATGATGCCGGTGTTGATAGAAAATTCCAATTAAATGAACTGGAAGAAATTCACAGAGAAGCCTACGAAAGCGCTAGAATTTATAAAGAGAAAACTAAGGTTTTCCACGATATAATGATTATAAATAAAATATTTACCGAAGGAAATAAAGATTGGGCTATTTAACGCAAGACTTAGATTATTTCCCGATAAATTAAAAAGTAAATGGACAGGTCCATATATTGTAACGAATACCTACCCACACGGTGCGGTAGAAATACAGGACCTAAAAGGTGGTGAGTCATTTAAAGTAAATGGACATAGACTTAAATTATATGTTCAATGGGCCACCAACGATATGTTAGTATCTGAACTCATCAGACTACAAGATCCTAAGGTTAATTAATTAGTTTAGGAGCAGCACATCTGGCTGAAGACGTAAAACTTAGCGCTTTCTGGGAGGCAACCCAGAGTATTTTGATTATTTGAATTTAATTGTTTTTAAGTGTGTTTATTTGCTTATTTGTGTTACTTGTGTGTACCCAATTATGTTGGGGAGGATTCATCCTCCTGAACTTGGTTGTGTTTAGAAATTAGGATTTAAATTAAATAATAAGACCCCGCATCAGAAAATAAAATTTAAGCACGTAGCAGAATTATTTTAACCCGATAATAAGAGCGTAAGTTGGGGAGAATACCCGTAAAAATTAAAAAATAAAAGAATTAGAGTTCCAAGACCAGTGCACGGCCCAAATCGCAAATCCAGAGGCCCGGGCGCAGGGTGGGGGGGGGGGGGCGCAGGCCTGTGTTCTTGCCCTGTGGCCCACGCGCTCAAAATCTTATAAAAATGGCAGTGATCATTCTTATAATTCAAGAACCGTAATTCCAGTTCCAGAAGACGACGATGTCGATTTTCGAAGCCTAAAAACATCAAAAATTCGTCTTTTGTACGTCAATTCTTCGATCCAATGCTTGTTTATCTCGAAGGTTAGCAAGGTATACTCCCTAGAATCCCTTTAACTTCATTCTACCCTAGTTTCATTCAGTTTTATCATGCATGCATGGGTTTAGTTCTTGGGAGTTACATGAATTTTATAGAAAAAGGGTTATTAATAATTTTCAAATATTCATTAAATTAATATAATATTATTTTTGCAAAACTTTTGTAAAAATTATGCATTTTTTCGTATTTATTATAATTTATAAAATTTTTGTCGTAAAAGGTTGCATTTTTATTGATTATTTAAAGTTTATGCATTTGATAGGGTTAGATTTGGCTCACAATGTTGGTGAGATTTAGGATTAGTTTAATTATTGTCGATAAAAAGGTGTTTAAAATTATCATGCATCATTTACGTAAAAACCCCACATTTTTAATCTTTTCTTTTGCATTATTTTAGATGTCAACCCAATTTCATGCAAACGGTAACCGTCCTGGAACTCCCAAAAACCTAAAATGAGAACCCACGACCCTAGGGATGTTCGTTTCGAAAAACCACTCAATGTGGAGTTCCCTGAAATTCCACCAAACACTAACAATGGTAAACCCCCTAGGTTTCTCATAGAGCGTACCATAAAAGAGTCTGACCTTGATAATTTTGAAATATTAGAGTGCTTTGAGAGGCTAGGATGGGCAAAAGTTATACAATGGGAATCCGTATATTCATGCTAGTTTGATCCAACAGTGGTTCGCTACTGTTCGGAAAGCAGAGGAGAAAGAGGACCATGATTTTGAACTAGTGGGAATAATAGGAAACAAGAAAGTGTCAGTATCTAGGAAAATCCTTTGTGAGGAATTTGGTATAGACGCAGATATTCCAAGGCCTAGAGAATTTTGGTCATCTTTAGATCTTCAAGGGGGTAGAGCGAGACAAATTGGCGTATGGTCTAAGAAATGGGATGGGATGTTAGCCACGGTATTTGGAATGTCAATAAAGGAGGCGAGAGAGTATGTTCATTATAATAGAGGTGATTTATACCCATTAGCTAAAGTGTTGTGGAAGTTTATTACCCTCAACTTGCTTCCTAGAAGTCAAGACACCACTATTCTTAGATCGCAAGAGATACTGCTAGTGCATGCGTTAATGACTAGATACCCGACATTATCTTTTGGATACATAAAGATAGACAATGATGTCTCTGTGAGCCGCGTATGCTAGGAAGATGCGAATAGCGTCAAGTCTGGCTACTAGAGTAAACGTCTCATCATAGTCGATTCCTTCTTGTTATCGATAACCTTTAGCCACAAGTCTTGCTTTGTTGCGGATGACGATCCCGAAATTGCGCTTGGGCTTGAAGTTGGAGGTTATACCAATGGAATTCAGGAATGTGGTTAACTCTTTGTTTTTGAACTCAGTTCCGTTGTCCGTACGTATGGCTTGGGCTTGAAGTTGGAGGTTGACTTGGGTCAGTTTCTGAAACAAAATGATTAATTATGGCGTTTCATCCTTCGTTCGTAGGAACTTCACCCATGGGTAGTGTGAGTAGTAATCAACCATCACCAGAATGTACTTCTTGGCATCGATGCTCTGAATGCGAATCGGACCACACAAATCCATGTGGATAAGCTCCAGGGGTTGTGTAGTGCTGGGGACAGGTTTTGGTTTGTTTGAGGTTTTCTTGATCTTGCTCTTTTTGCAGGCTGCACACAGTTGATCTTTGTCGAACATCAGCTCCAGTAGACCTCCTACGAGTTTGTTTGATGCGAGCTTGGTTATGTTTTTGAAATTCAGATGAGAGAATCTCTTGTGCCATAACCAAGACTATTGAGATGAGGCCTTGGAAAGGAGACAGATACATTCCAGCACACGCCAGCTAAACCCTAGCCGCATCTGAGCGTTGGGGGGGGGGGGGGGGGCAGCTCTGCGCCTGGCCTGCGCTAGTGCGGCGCAAAAACGCGTTTTTCAACCCTGGAAGCCCTAACCTCGACCTCCCTATAAATACAAAGCAAGGGGCAGCTTTGGAGAGAGCCCCGACGTGTGTGAAAGTGTGCCGAAGCCCTACCGGAGTGGATCTACAATACGAGAACGAAGACGGTGGTTCGCAAGCTACCCAATGGCTCAGATCTATGATTGTGACGAGCATACGATGAGCGGCTAATCCCATTAGCCGTTTGCGGCAGATCTACGGCTAAGTTTACTCTTCTTTAATTTCTATGTTTTGATGTATTCGTATTAAGCGAGATCTATTATGTGTATGCAAATGATAAACATTTAGCTATGATTATGATTATGTGTTGCGATTGGTAAAAGCAAGATAGTTTATCGTGGTGTTATCATTCGTTAGTTACTTCGCTCTTAATTTTAGTTACAAAGCGATAGAAAACCATTACTCTAAACAAATCATTTAAATCCACAAATTCACAATTTAAATGCTTTCAATAAATTTATAAGGCTGATAACTCAATCCTAATTACGACCACACTCCCTGTGGATTCGACCCTTACTTCTCTAGCTAAATAGTGGATTTAAGGACTAATTCTGCGGGTCACAACGACGGCCTGTCAGACTTTTGGCGCCGTTGCCGTGGAGTGTATCGGTAGTTTAGGTTTAAAGTTAGTTTGTTGCCTTAGTTTTAAGTAATTAAGTTTAAGTTCCTTTCTTTGGTTATTTTTAGTCTTTATTTTATTATTATAATTATTAAAAATCAAATGAAAAATTTGAAAATCCAAAGGTAATTGTAGTCCTTTACTTTACCACCAAAAATATTAGTTTAATTAAGTTTTTAATCTTTAGTAGTATTTTATTTAGTGTATGCACACACGTCGATCGGCTAAGGAATTGCCGCAACAATTCGAACCTGAGATCGAAAAAGTAGCGAGATCGAACTGAAAGGCTGTCAGGATTCAAAATCAACAGTTAATCACGGAGAATTTAAATGCACAAGAAGAAGAAATTCCTGATTTAGAAATTCCCGATTCAGAGATTCCTAATTTAGAAAGCCCTCCGATTTCACCGCGAAATCGTGATCAAGAAGAACCCGAGCGCATA
This sequence comes from Centrapalus pauciflorus, assembly GCA_020465985.1. Lineage (NCBI taxonomy): Eukaryota > Viridiplantae > Streptophyta > Magnoliopsida > Asterales > Asteraceae > Centrapalus > Centrapalus pauciflorus. Next base: position 195,940 of record JAANYP010006123.1, read on the forward strand.
GTTGCTAGAATCTGTGATCAACCAAGACGTATGGATGAGTCGCATTACCGTCTAGGTGATGTGCCCGACCCGTCACCAATTCGTTATCCCGAAAACCAGAATGAACCCGAAGTTCGTCCTCAATTATTTCAAATTCTTCCGATCTTTCGAGGGATGCCAAGTGAGGAACCCTATGAACATCTAGCTGAGTTCACAGCTATTTGTAAAGCAAACCATGTTCGAGGTATAACCACCGACGGTTTAAAACTTCAATTATTTCCTTTTTCGTTAAAAGAGAAAGCGAAGAATTGGTTCGTATCCTTACCAACCAATAGCATTACAACATGGGATCAAATGAAACGAGAATTCCTTAATGAATATTACCCCATTAGTAAGACAACCGAGAAAAGAAAGGAAATTACCGGATTTAAACAAAAACCGGGCTAACAATTCAACGAAGCGTTCGATCGTATGAACGAGTTACTGATAGCTTGTCCACACCACGAGGTACCCATATGGATGCTTATCAAAACATTTTTTTAAGGTGTGACTCAAGAAAGTCGTAATATGATTATAGCTGCCACAGGAGGCACATTTTTAGGTAAAGAAGATGATGAAGCTTGGGAGTTGTTAAATCAACTCGGCAAAGGTCTTAAAGTCCAAGCTGGTTCTGAAAATAGTATAGGTGTTCAAGTTATGGGCATAGATAATGTCTATAAACGTGAGGTTAAAAGTGATATTTCAAAATTAGGAAAGAAAATGGATCAATTGATGAAGGGTTTTTCAAATTATAGCATGTCAATTAATTATGTTACATGCGGAGATCCATTTCATCATTCCGACGCATGTCCTTAAGTGCAATCCACTGAGGAATTTGCTAATGAAGTTTATGGATTTAGAGCTCATCGAGAGAGGGATAATCCATTTACGGATACATAAAATCCGGGATGGAGAAACCATTCCAACTTTCGATTGAAAAATGACCAACCTACCGATCATCAATCCAAACCAAGATATGAACCACCAAAGAGAGATTATCAAAATGGTGCGACTTGAGCAGCTAAGGATGAGCGATATTATAAGTCAAATCATCGTAATCAACCACTATTCCAAGTAGAAACAAATACGACTTCTGCGCAATTTGCAGAGTTTGCTGAATTTATGATACAACAATCAGCTATCAGTACTAAGACCATGGAGATGTTAACTCGCCAGATGGGTCAGATATTTGAGTCACTTACTAGGCGTGAGGAGGGGAAGCTTCCTAGCAATATTGTTCCCAATCCTTCAAACGCCCATCATTATAACAAAGATAAGAAACATGAGATTAACTAAGTTAATTAAGTAGCTAAGATAACCACATTAAGGAGTGGAAAAGAGGTAGACAATAAAATAGAGATGCCTAAAGAGAAAGAGGCAGAAGAAGATACCGACACTGAAGTCGTGTATGAGGAGAAAGAGGATCCAAAGAAGAAGGAGATTCCTAAGAAGGTTTCTTTTAAAGAGTCAATTAAAGCAGATATTCCAACACCCAAAGTTGGGGAGGTGGATAAGAATCAGGATACTTCAATTCCTCCTCCTTATCCTACTGCTTTAGAAAATCCAAAATGTTCTCCATACGGCAAAAGAGGCCCACAACCAGAGGATCTTTGGGATTTATTCAATCAAGTAAAGATCAATATTCCTCTGATAAAAGCCATTCAACAGGTTCCATCTTACGCAAAATTTCTAAAAGATCTCGGTACTCAGAAAAGAAAGTATAAAGTCTTGCTCCCAAAGCAGATCAATCTAACTGAACAGTTGAGTGCAGTGGTTTCTAGTTCTTTACTTCCTAAGCTGAAAGATCCTGGATCACCATTGATTCCAGTGATAATAGGCAATTTGCAGATTAAAAAGCCTCTGCTTGATCTTGGAGCTAGTGTTAATATTTTACCTGGAAACTTGTTTGATAAACATGATCTAGGTCAGTTACTGACAACTTATATTATCTTAGAACTGGCAGATCGGTCAACCAAGTGCCCAAGAGGTATTTTATCAGATGTCATAGTAAAAGTTGAAGATTTTTACTATCCAGTTGACTTCCTAGCAGTGGCGTAGCCAGGAATTCAAGTTTGGGGTGCCAAATTAGTTACTAGATGATTCGTAAGTTTAAAGTTTAATAACCATTTTATTACAAGTAATAGTTTTTATTTCAAGTTTTCGACAATTCAACCATCACATCAAGTTAATATATAGCAATTCATACTCAATTTTTATCAGCATGATCCTTCAAATGAATTGCGACTACACCATAAGCAGTACCATCAAAGACAAAGTATGAATTGCTATATATTAACTTGAAGTGTGCGTGTATGGTTCTGAGACTTGCATAAATCTACATGTATGTAAAGGTATATTTATGTGGTGCATTATTTCACGCACTTAAATGTGTGAATGTGTGTGCAATTTATATATCATTTGTAATGTTATTTAGAAAAAAGTTTATGAAACAAAATATTCAAAAAATATATGTATATGTTTGGTACCTTTTGGTTAGCTGCATAATAAGTGATACACACAGATATTATATATATATATATATATATATATATATATATATATATATATATATATATATATATATATAAAAGAAACTAAAATATTGGGGTGGGCCATGGCCACCCTACCTACCAAGGTAGCTTCGGCATTGCTTCCTAGTATTGGACACCGAAAGTTCATTGGGAGATAATCAACCGGCTAATATCTTAGGCAGACCTTTCTTAGCCACGATTAATGCACAAATTAATTGTAGGACAGGAGCAGTGGATATTGCCTTTGGTAATAGAAAATTAAGACTGAATGTATTTAATTCTTCAAGTGTCTCTGCTCTTGATTCAGAATGTTATCTTATAGACATGGTGGACGAACTTGCGCATCAGCATAGTTCGTTAATCAACACCAAAGATGCTACTGAGTTATTCTTCGCTGAAAATGAGCTAGCCAAGTTAAATCATACTGAGTGTGATGAGTTAGAAGTAGTCATGGAATCCACACTAGAGTCGAAACAACCACCATGGACCCATAGGACTGAAAAATTACCTACTGATTTACCTAAGTCAGCCAAACCTTCAGTAAAGCAACCACCTATTCTAGAATTGAAGGAGCTGCCATCTTATTTAAAATATGCTTTTCTAGGTCAGAATGACATGTTGTCTGTCATAATTTCATCAGATCTGACTGAAGAGCAGGAAAAAGCTCTACCGCAAGTGTTAGTCAAATATAAAGAAGCAGTAGGGTGGACGATAGTTGATTTAAAAGGAATCAGTCCCACTTTGTGTATGAACCGAATAATTGCTGATCCAGAAGCTAAACTAGCTCGGGATGCACAAAGGAGGTTGAATCCTAATTTGAGAGAGGTAGTTAATAAGGAAGTATTAATATGGTTGGACACTGGAATTATATATCCTATATCTAATAGTAAGTGGGTAAGTCCAACCCAAACTGTGCCCAAAAAATCAGGAATTACACTCATTAATACTGAAGAAGGAGAGAAGATAACTACTCGCCCTGGGTGCAGAGTTTGCATAGATTACAGAAAACTTAATGCTGCTACTTCAAAAGATCATTTTCCGCTACCATTTATAGATCACATAGTGGAAAAATTAGCAGGACAGAAGTTTTACTGTTTCCTTGATGGATATTCTGGTTACAATCAAATCCCAATCCATTTATGAAGGCTTCAATTAATCCCAACAAACTCTACTGATCAAATCAGGGACTTCTTCCCTGATGAACAATTATTATCTGTATCTAAAATTCCCTGGTTTGTGAATCTAGTTAACTATGTCGTAACAGGAAGATTGCCAGAGCACTGGAATTCACAACAGAGAAAATAATTCTATGCTCAAGCAAGGCAATACGTTTGGAATGAGCCTGATCTATTTAAAATAGGAGCAGATAAAATTATAAGAAGATGTGTCCCGAACTCAGAACACGAAGATATTCTTAAACACTACCATGCATATGCATGCGGGGGCAATTTCAGCACAAAGAAAACTGGCCACCGGATATTGCAGTGTGGGTTTTTCTGGCCCACAATATTTAAGGTTGCTTACGAGTTTGTTAAAGGGTGCACAAGATGCCATCAAACAGTAAGATGTTCAACCGAAAAAAAAATAGTATCAAATGAGATTTAAGCACAAATAGTTTAGAAATTTCGATTTTAAAGATCAAACAGATGTGTTCTTCGTAGAATACGAAGAACTTTCAAGAACTTTAACTATTTTCCAAAAATTCAGAATTTTCATAAAAAAATTTCGAAAAGCAGAATTTGTAATCACTTTAAAGCCAATCTTTAGGCTCTGATACCAATTGTTATTCTCATATTAGAAGCATTCAATCAATATTCAATAATATTATCAATCACATGATGAACATGAAGAACATTAACATGAATATAATAAGAACAATAAGAACACTTAAAGGATTAGAGAAACCTTAATTTGCACTTCAATCAACGTACGTACAATGAGCCAAAAGATTACATTGAAAACCTTGAAATCAACTATTTATAAACAAACTAAACAGATACAAATACTATCCATACCCATGGGTTGCCTTTTGGTCATTTAACCCATTTACAATAAAGTTTGAATCCTTACAAAATAAGCACAAAACTAAGTTTCAACTATTACACTTTGACCACTGAAACTATCAAAACTTTGGATCTAACACTCTGCAACCTCAAAATTCAGCATCTGAAAAGGCGATAAGATTGAAATTGGTTCCTTTTGAAATCCATAGACCAAGATCGGGTGTACCCTTAAGATAACGAAATATGTAGAGAACATTATATTCGGTCGGCCTGAAAGCGAGCACAAAGAAATGTAGAGAACATTATATCCAGTCTCCTGGCTGTAAGATAGAGTAAGGAACCAATCATCCCTCTGTAAATTGTGTTATCGACACTTTCCTGGTAGGATTAGTGTCTAACTGTTAGGAATTGTTTTTGTTTATGAATGTTATAAGTCTAGGGGTCTATTTGTAATATTGAAATAGTTCGTTTTGTAAATATATATAGTTATATATGGTACTGTAGATGTACGGATTGTACAGATTTGCACAGAATATTCTTGTCTTGTACGGAATTCTCTCCTAGGGTTTTGTGCGTGCTTTCAAGGCATCTTGTTGTAATTCTAATTGTTCAATACAATCATTCGGTTAGTTTGATCTAATCTTGTTCTTATTGGTTGAATCTATATTTGTGGTTGTTAATATTGAATATCAATTGGTATCAGAGCCTAATATGGCAGAATTTTGTTTGATTTTTGAATCTGGAAAACTTTATTGAAGAACACTGTTGTATCAAGTATTTTTCGAAAAAACAAAAATTCACTGAGGGTTTTTGAATCAGTGGATGGTTTAAACTGATTTTTGGATCAAAGATTCGTTTTGAGAAGGCGGATAAATTGATATTAATCTCATATCTTAACTCAAAACACAAAAAAAGTAATTTGGATTTCACTGATTTTTGAAAATGTTGTGTGTTGTTGACTGACTTTGGTAAATTTTGGGGTTTTGATCTGAAATTAGGTAAAAAGTTCAGTCAAAAAGTGTTTGTAATTGAAAACCGATCACTCGGGTTCATTTAGAGGTTTCTGGTTGAAAATTGAGTTTTTGAACTTGGATATTGAAATATTCTATTAAAACTTGGATAAAACTAAGATGTTAGTTTTAATCGAGTTTCATGAAGAAGTGATCGAATTTGTTAAGTGTTATGATCGAGTTTGATCAAAGTGTTGATCTAGTGTGTTTAAACTTCAATCTAGTTTGATAAAATCTTATTTCGAGTTTGAAAAATCATTCTTTCAAGAGAGGTCAAACTTTATTGGAGTTTACACAAACATCATTCGAGTTTGCACAAACTTCATTCAAGTTTGTTCAAAACTTCATTCGAGTTTTACATAAACTAATTCGAGTTTCAAACTTACACTTAGAGGTTGATTAACAATTCTTCGAGTTTGTTAACAGTATATTCAAGTTTGATCAGGATAATTCAAGTTCATTCATTTTCCATTCGAGTTCAACCAAGTTCCATTCGAGTTTCATACTTCACAATTCGAGTTTGATCATTCTTTATTCGAGTTTCATCATTCTTTGTTCGAGTTTGATCCTTCTTTATTCGAGTTTCATCACTTTTTGTTCGAGTTTGATCCTTCATTATTCGAGTTTTATACTTCACTGTTCGCGTTTCACACTTCTTTATTCGAGTTCTAAAATTCATTGACCGAGTTTGACCATTCTTTACCCGAGTTTGATGATACTTATTCAAGTTTGGTCATTTAATCATTGTTCATTAAAATTCAATAAAAAGGTTTTGGAAGTTTCAGTATTATCAATCCACAGTGTCCAAAGACGCACTAGCCATGGGTTCTGAAACCAAACCTCCAATCCTTTACAGAGGAGAGTATGTGTAGTGGAGGGAACGATTTTTAGAATTCATAAGCTTTCACGATTTATCTGAAGAGATGTTGGCTTCACTGACAGAAGGACTAGCCAGATTCTTTGTAACAATACCAGCAGTTCCAAACAGTAATCATCCGATACCTGAGAGAACAGAGGAGGTCACAACTGCAAATCTGACTGAAGCTCAGAAGAAAAGAAAGCTAGGGGAAACACGCTAGAAACTTACGCTGATTTGAATTCCAAATGACATCTACATAATTCTGACAAATACAAGCACAGCCAAATCCATCATGGATGAGGTGTGTGAGCTGATGAGAGGGTCAGAAAAAGCAGCCACAACAGAGTACGTAACAGGTTGATGACATTTGAGAATTTCCAAGCTAGAGAAGGAGAGCTATTCGAGAACACTTATCTGAGATTTGTTAACAAAGTCAGTGAAATGAAGAGAAACGGGGTAACGAAGTCTAATCTGGACATAAATGTCAAATTCTTGAATGTTCTCAAACCGGAATGGGGTAAATACACTATGATAATCCAACAGACTAAAGAGATACATGACATGGATTTTCAAATGGTGTTTGAAACATAAACAACTATCAAGAAGTTGTTTTAAGAAAAGTATTTGGAAAGAAGCAGGCCGAGAAAGCCACGATTGATCCACTGGCTCTCCTTGCAGATAAGAAGTATAAGTACAAGCTGAAAAAAGGGAAGCGAGTTGTTATAAGTAACAGTTCCTCTGAATCAGAATCAACAGATTCATCAGCAGACTCAGAGATTAAGGAAATGAAGATGCAGATGGCTAAACTGACGAAGGCTTTCCAGAAGAAATTTCAACAAACAATGAAATGCTATAAAAGACACACTCCAGAAAATATGAGAAGAGAGACAAACATGAAAAATCTGGAGAACGCAGTGGTAAGAAGCATGATAAATATGAGAAGCCTGAGAACTCGGCCAAGAAAGAAGCTGAGCAGAAGTGTTACAACTATGGCAAGCCAGGCCACTTTGCAACGGAACGCAGACAGCCAATAGTGAAAAATTCAGACTACTATACTCGGAAGGCTCTGCTGGCTAAATGGAGGCCAGAAAGGCTTTAATGGCCGAGGACGACCACTGGGTTCAACTGTCTGAAGATGAAGATATTCTAGATGAAGATGCCATATTTGCCTAAAGTTATAAGTTTTAAATGAATCTGAGCAAAGTGAATCTGCTATGCAGGCTGAAGATGAAGTTTGGGTGTGTTTGTGTAAGGTCTTGTAACACGGATCTATCTAGACGCGACACACACCAACGAGTGCGGGATCCTCGTTAGCGGCTTGACGAATATAACACTCACACGGAACACGGAGACTACCACAACGCTGTACGATCGACGACGAACAAACCTACATGATGATTCTCTCGGAACTAACACACTATCAGCTGATAAACTCGAGGTCGCCTTTTGCTAATTACTCACACGAATTCTGCAAAAGTCTACTAATGATTCGAGTTAATCCCTAATTATAGAGGTCCATTCGAGTTTGTCATTGGACAAACTCGAATCCAGGCCCAAGGCCCATTCGAGTTTGTCTTCATGACACATTCGAATTTACCTCCCATATTAAATTCGAATGTATCCTAAATTCGAATTTCTCATGTTCAACTTCTATTTGAATATATGATTTAACTCATGTTTGAATTAATCTTTGGACTTTATGTTTGAACTTCTTGTAACACATTACATCAAGTTCAAACACACAATCAATAAATATCAAACACATATAAACACATATATTAAACACTAGTTAGTATTCAATACTTTGCAACATGACTTAGACAGAATGCTAATACTACTTAGACTGCTATCGTCACACAGGGTGTACCAACAGACTCCCCCTTGACGATAGCTTCTAACTATTTACATTTTGATTAAGTACTAGAACTATATATACTGCTACCTGCATATAAACCTGCATCTATACATACTTTCACTACCTTTTGGTACTTCCTAGCATCAGACCTCCAACCTTCATGGAAGAAGATAGGCTGATCATTCAGCTTCTGCAGGTCGTCCTTCGATAGATTTATTAGGTGTAACGGATCATACACTCGCAAAATCACTTTGTCTTCTGTATCCTCCATTATTGCTTCAGCAGTTTCATCATCAACGTACCACCACTTCATGTTACTCAAAACATCCTGTGGCATCGTCTTCATGGGCACTCTCTTCAAACACTTTACGGGCTTGTACACCATTCTGGCCCATGGTCTACCTGTATGATGATCTATTCTTGATGCCTCCTCGACTCTCTTCCCAGTTCTTGGCTTGAGCCTTTCAAATTTCCCTGACCAACCCTCTTTCCTAATAATCTTTGCAATTTATTTAGCATAAGGGTCGTCACCAATATTTATCAGCTCTTTCCATGCCAGTTCTTTCACTTCAACCTTCGTCAATGTATTGAAAACTTTAAGCGTTCGCCTTAGGTATTGAAGACCATCTCTCCTTTTCAATATAAACAGCTGCAGTTCTCGGTCAAAGAACCAGCTTATAATGCCTCCTGAGAGATTTTCAGCACCAGGAATCCTCATCTTTTTCTTCATTTTCGGATTTTCTTTCTTTTGTTCCTTCTTGAACCACAAATTCAGTAAATCAGCCCTGGATGGCTCTTTTTCTGCTCTTTCAAACTCAGAGTCTTCGACCGAGGCTATCTTGATCTCGTCTATATCAATCACATTGTGATTATCGCGCACATACAACTCCGTGATAGGTTGTGAATTTACGATCACCTCGTTGACATTATCGTCCTCGTCTTCTATCACTTCATCGTCAGATCGCCAATCAACAATGTCCTCCGGTACGAATTCTCCCTCTTCCAATTCCTCAACATCATCTTCAAAATCAAATTCAAAATCTAATGACTCTTCCTCGATATCCATTAGAGCTTCATTGATTTCATTCGTATCGCTCTCGACCACCTTCGAGGAGCTGGCTTTTCCTCCTTGAACAGGCTTCCCCTGAGCTTCAGCATATAGAGCAGCAGGAAAATCTACTGGCTCATTCTCTTTCTGTACATTAGGATCATCGCCTTCATCTTCATCATCATTTCCCCTTCTTGGTTCCTCACTATCCTTACAACTCGTCTCCCCCTGAGCCTTAAGATTTTTCATTAGCTGCTCGAGGAGGGACCTCATGGTTCTGATCTCAGCAGCCTGATCAGCGACAAATATCTTTAATTCAAGATTTTCTTGATCATTCTTTGCATTATGCTCCTGAAGCTCGCTGACTGCTTTTTTGAGTTGGAATATTTGGACTGTCTGGAAGTCTACCTTGCTTCTCAGCTCTGAGAAACGCTGGTTGTCTGTGAAGGTGGATGAAGTGGATGGAATTGATGTGATTGGTGACGGCGTGATTGGTGGTTGAACAGATGGTTGAGCGGATGGAATCTCAGGCTCGAAAGCAGAGGTAGACGAAGCTCCCTGCATAAACCTGTGACTTTTGGCCCTTTGTCGAGGTACCAAAGGTACTACTTCCTCTTCTTCATAATTTGAGTCATCTGACTCCCTTGAAGCTCTTTTCCTTCTAACCTCTTCTTCAATCACAACTAATCTTGATCCATATATCCCTATGTGAATGGACGGATCTGCAGTCACAGTATCTGGGGCCTCAACCTCAATCTCCTCAATTTCTTCTGACTCAGAATCAGAAGTTGAAACGGCTTCGCCTTCTGGCTCAGGTTGATACTCATCTATCCGTTTAAAAACATCAACTTCTCCTTCTGGAGGCTCCAAGAGATCTCCAACGAGTTAAGCTGTGATTTCCTTATTAGCATTCGGACCTGCTGCCCATATCTCTTCCAACGTTTGAAGTGTTGGATCAGATACAGATGGTGCATTTGAAGGACCATCCTCTGCCGTTTCTTGCACCTGACTTGTGGAGGGCCTATCAGCCTGAATTTGTCTCGCAGATGGCCTTTTCCTCCTCTGCTGCTGAGGTCTAGGTTGTGGCTGTTGCTGTTGCTGTGGTTGCTGTGGAACCTGTAAATCCCCTGCCCAGTTGGCACCTTCAGGGACTACAAAATCAGGATTGATTACTGCACCAAAAAGAGGTGCATACACTGGCCTAGCCAGTCTTCCCTGATGAGCTGAGCAATCTGCAAAAATTCGTTTGTCTATGACAGCAACGCTTTGAATTTCGTTCAGCTGTGGCAGGTTTGGCAGGAAATGTCTGATCAGCATCATCACGAATCGTGGATATAGCAGAAATCTTTCTCTGTCTGGAGCTATTATTTGTTGAACAAACTCAGAAAAGAACATCTCTGAGAAGCTAAACCGTTGATTGTACACCAATGCTATCATTCCGGACTGAATGTTCGATACAATGTAATCGAAGCCTGCTTTCTTCACAGCAAAACACACCATAAAGACGTGTGCCAAATATCGCCATTATCCTATAAGCCCACTTTTCATGTAGGATGACTTAGTTATGTCCAGGCTATACCCCATTCTAACAAAAGCCACCTGCCTGATTGATAACGGGAAGTCAATCGGCCCAATCTCTTGTTCCTGAGATCCAAGCTGCAAAACTTGACGTAGCATATCGGCTGAAAACACTAGAGGGTGTCCAGCGACCCTCGTCCTTAGTACTGTCGGAGTAACAGTACAGTCCACTTGCAAATGATCCCAAAACTGACGAACGTAAGGGATGACTATCTGAATGTTATGGGATAGAGCATAAGCAATCCTTGATCCAATCCGAAAATCCACCATCTGGCGGAAGGCTTGAGCCTCTGGAATCGCATGGTCAGGAGAGATGACCATGTTATGCTTGGGAACAAAGATTCTATCAGCCATGTCTACACAATACAGCATATAAGATATTAGAATTATTAAAAAGAAATAAACTTGTTTAAATTCAAATTTGTTTTATATTGAACTTGTATAAGTACAAAATCCAACACATATGAATTTTACAAGTTTAATTTAAATTTTAATCAAATAATTCGAATATAATACAAATTCGAACAACAAATTCGAACAACAAATTCGAAGGACCACTCATTCGAGTTTAATGATATATTCGAGTTTAGTGACAAACTCGAATCATGCCAAGAACAAACTTGAATGTGTCGGTCACTTGAATCACAAAAGTTCAAGATTTTAACCATTTTAGATGTAGAAAATCACTTCCATTTGTCCTAATAGGTTCTAATCAAAGATATTTGTAATCAATTTGACATTTCATCGGTTCAAAGTATGTTATTTTGAACTACAAACTTTCTACAATTAAAACTTAAAAATCCTTTAATTTTGGCTCAAACGGAGTCTAACACCACTTAAATCTTGTACAACACTATTGATTATACCTAGATTTGTTGATAATCTCGAACACCAATGGACAAAAGTCGAGAAATAGTGTGAAACTCGAAAATCGACAAATTCGAATGAACAAACTCGAGATCGCTGGTGATAAACTCGAAGGGTTAAAGTCGAAGGTAGTTAATTTATGACCATCACTGTTAACCTATTTATATCAACCTTCTTCGAGTTTGATACCTTTCTCGAGTTTACTGTCAAACTCGAGGCCCTGCCAAATTCGAATGTATATTCGAATTTTGCTTAGACTCGAATTTAATCTGAAAATTTTTGAAAATCCCGAAAATCTTTGAAATAAATTCAACTTTTTCAACCTTTTCGTGTAACGGAATAAACTATGCCAAATCTTTTACCCCAAGCACAACATTTTCACGCAATGTTTATTTTATTCAATTAGGAATGCACTCTCAGTAAATTTTGACCGTTTTCCTAAAAATTTGAAAATAAAATAAAATAAAACTTAAAAGGAAATTTTAAAGTAAAGTAAAAGTTGTGAACAAAAATTAAACTTAGACTAAACTACATTATTTAAAATTACAACCTATACTAAAAACTTAACAGAATATTTTTAACGAGTATAGTCAAAGAAAGGTTCAATCAGATAGCTGCGTCAAATACGCACGGTACTTAAACTTTCACACTTAGGAATTTTTGATTTCTTTGATTATTTGTCGTGACATACACTTCTAGCCGATTGTTGGTATTATTTTCCCTTTAAACATGTTACATTTCAAAATATCCCTTGGCATTTTTATTTTTCATGAAATTATCTTACGTGACTCATACATAGACATACTTTTATGATCAATGCATACACACAATGATTTTAACTTTTTGGTATTTGCAAACTTTTTTAAAAGGCAAGCATCGGACACAGGTCTGTATTTACATATAACAAAGTGTCTTAGTTTGTCTTCAGGTTTATTTTTAAAGCTAGCAAGACAGCGGTGACAGGTCTGTACCGACGTACAACAAAGCGACATGTCTTGCTAACTCGAATCAAAACAGAGGCAACAGGTCTGTACTTACGTACAACAGAGTTACTTGTTTTGACTCTTAACTCAGTATGATTTTTCTATTCTTTATATTTTTAAGATGTATCTGATGTTGCTATACATCCCCAGAAAGTTTGCATACGTCACTTAGAATCAAAGTCTGTATGTCTCTAACATAAAAATTAAGACCAATTGGTCATACATCTATGTTAGTGACACGTTTGACTTTTTCTTGAATATTTTATTAGCCTTGAGACTCCCTATATGTATTCTGCCTACCAACACATCATACTAGATAATGTATCACACTTAGAATATTAGGTGCATTATGTGTGAAAGCTAAACACTTAGAGATTGTAAAGACTGTGCTAATTTTCGTCACTTTGAATCTATGCATCTAAGACTTTAACTCTTTTTCTGATATTCTATTTTTTTGAATTTTTTATGGTTTTCTCTCTTTTTTCCTTTGTTTTTCATAAGTAATAGCATGAAAATAATATAGCCTACTAACTTACTAAAAATAGAAACTATCCTAAGTTATTAAACTTATTATAAGAAAAGAAAAAAAAGACTACTGCTATAAAAGGAAATAAAATTCTACTAAGGTCAATTCACTATGGTTTACGCATTCCATTTAGTTGAATCAAATACTCAAAACGTGACTTATCAAAAGCTTTGGTAAATAAATCAGCATTATTATCATCCGTTGCCACTTTTACCAGCTTGATTAAGTTCTTTTCAGCACAATCACGTATAAAATGATGTCTTATGTCTATGTGCTTTGTTTTATTATGTTTAACTGGATTATTAGTTATGGCAATTGTTGACTGGTTATCTATCCTAATAGGAGTCTGAGTGTAAGTCAAACTGTAATCCCGCAATTGTTGTTGTATCCACAGAACCTGTGAACAGCAACTAGCAGCAGCAATGTATTCGGCCTTGCACGTTGACACGGCTACCGAAGTATGTTTCTTGCATTGCCAGGAAACGAGTCTCCCTTCCTAGGAACTGACAACCTCCAGTTGTTGACTTGCGCGTCAAGCTGCATCCTCCGTAGTCTGAGTCCGTGAATGCTTCCAATTCCAGATCTCCCTCCGCGTGATACCAAAGTCCCAGCTTCAGTTTCGACTTGAGGTATCGTAGAATCCGCTTCACAGCTTTCATGTGCATCTCTTTTGGATTAGCTTGAAACCTAGCACAAATACAAACAGCAAACATAATGTAAGGTCTTGAAGCAGTTAAATACATAAGTGACCCAATCATGGCCCGATATAACGTCGGATCCACATCGGTATCACTTTCAGTACCCGGTCCGAGATTGTGACTCACTTGAATCGGCGTGCTGAAATGAGCTGTCAGTTTTGTCCCTTCCATCCCGAAGCGCTCTAATATGTCGTAGACATACTTCGTCTGATGGATAAACATCCCCTCCTTCTTCTGGTCAACTTGCAAACCCGAAAAGAAGTTCAACTCACCCATTGCACTCATCTCGAATTTTGACTTCATGACCTTCTCAAAATCCTTGCACATTTGCTCGTCTGATGATCCAAAGATGATATCATCGACGTACACTTGTACCAAGATGAAGTGTTCTCCTTTTCGCTTTACGAACAGCGTACTGTCTATCCTTCCTCTTTCAAACCCATTTTCTAACAGATGGTTGGACAGAGTCTCTTACCACGCCCTTGGTGCTTGATGCAATCCATACAGAGCGTTATCTAATTGATATACTCTGTCTGGATATTTCGGATCTGTAAACCCGGGTGGCTGCTCTACATACACCAGCTCCTTCACTTTCCCATACAGGAAAGCACTCTTAACGTCTAGCTGATAAACCTTAAATCTCTTGAAGGAAGCAAAAGCCAGAAACAAACGAATTGCTTCTAACCTTCCACCACATTCTCTAGCGTCATAGTATAGTATTTATCCTCATCATGCTTAATCAAGGCCCATTTGGCCGGTAAAGCATCCAGAAGCTTATTATTCTTCTCAGTGTCACTATACTCAATATCATGACTGTCTAACTCAGTCAGCAGATGATAGAAACGTGTGATAGTATCATCCAGCTTTTCATCCTTCAATGCTTTGAAGATCGCAAACTGTTGCTTGAGCATCTCCATACGTTTCCTTCTAACCCTCGGGTTACCCTCACTCCTTTTTTCCAATGCCTCCCACAGCTCTTTCGCTGTCTTCTGATTTCGGAAAGTGTGTAATATATCCTGAGGTAATGCAATTCTTATAATAGCGTATGCACGGTTCTCTGCTTCAAACAGCTTTTTGTCTTCATCCTTCATTTTAGAATAAGGAACAACTTTTTGTCGTCCTTCTACCTCAGCTGTTGGTGGAATGTATCCCTCGTCGATACAAATCCACATGCGCATATCATTAAAACGCGTATAGTCGGCAAACCGATCCTTCCACCAGTAATAATCTTCAAGTTTCATCAACTTTGGTGGAGTATTTGCTTTTCCGACCTCGTGATCCATCTCTAGAAACCGTTGTAGACATGTCATTGTGTCAAAGATAATTGAATCTCAACTTAATTAATTTAATTCGAAATTAATTTAAATTAATTCTTTTGAATTTTGGGAAAGTCGAATTTAATTAATTTCAAACCTATTTGGAATTAAATTCGAGTTAAGTTTTTTAATTCAATTAAAGTCGAAAATGATGACAAAGTCGAAGGTCTCTAAAGTCGAAATACCAGGTATATTCGAATCTAATCAAACTCGAAACCCAGTTAAACTCGAAGCCCTCTATTCGATTTTAGTGCAAAGTCGAAATCCCAAGTTAATTCAAAAAATCCAAACTCGAAACCACTTTTAGGAAACTCGAAAGGAGCGTATTTTGGTCAAACTCGAAAATGAGCAAAACCCTAATTTCTCCTTAACAAAGTCGAGCGCCGCAGATTCGAGAAACGACTAATACCTCGAGTTTTTCACGTTTTTCAGATTAAATCAATATTTTTACTAGGAAAAATACTGATTTTGATCAAAAACGTAAACTACAACAAAGTATTTCCCGGATTCCAATTTGATAAGCTCGAAAAACACAAAAACACGTGAGTTTAACCGTCCAAAAGCGTCAAGAAACTTAGGATGTATCTTTATGAACACTAAGAACACGAAGAACACCCCGTAGGCTCTGATACCACTTGTATGGTCTTGTAACACAAATCTATCTAGACGCGACACACACCAACGAGTGCGGAATCCTCGTTAGCGGCTTGACGGATATAACACTCACACGGAACACAGAGTTTACCATAACGTTGTACGATGGACGACGAACGAACCTACGTGATGATTCTCTCCGAACTAACATACTATCAGCTGATAAACTCAAGATCACCTTTTGCTAATTACTCACACGAATTCTGCAAAAGTCTACTAATGATTCGAGTTAATCCCTAATTATAGAGGTCCATTCGAGTTTGTCATTGGACAAACTCGAATCCAGGCCCAAGGCCCATTCGAGTTTGTCTTCATGACACATTCGAATTTACCTCCCATATTAAATTCAAATGTATCCTAAATTCGCATTTCTCATGTTCAACTTCTATTTGAATATATGATTTAACTCATGTTTGAATTAATCTTTGGACTTTATGTTTGAACTTCTTGTTACACATTACATCAAGTTCAAACACACAATCAATAAATATCAAACACATATAAACACATATATTAAACACTAGTTACTATTCAATACTTTGCAACATTACTTAGACAGAATGCTAATACTACTTAGACTGCTATCGTCACGCAGGGTGTACCAACAATTTGACTGATAACGAAGAAGAAGAGAAAAAGGATTTAGATACGAGACTGAACTGAGAGAAGATATGGCTTTAATGGCTAAAGGAGCAGCTGGCTGCAGCAAAGAGCAAGAAGATGATGGGTCTGAATCAGATGCTTAGACCAATAAGAGACACCGGAGGTACATTCTAACCCTGAATCTGATGAAGATAACTCCTGTGAGCTGGAACAAAAAGTTGCTCAAATGGCTTTTATGCTAAAAATGTTTTGAAAAATCTTTAAAAGCCGAGAAAAAAGTTTCCTTTCTTTGGAAAACAAATTGAAAATCGAACATGCTTTAGTGTTAGAGTTTTCCAAAGATAATGCATTTGCATTGCAATGTATATCTAACATAGAGGAAAAATACAATGACATTCAACTGCAAAATGAAAAGCTGAGTAACACTATTTCCGACTTAACAGAAAAACTGAAATTAGCAGAATTAGAATCTACAAATTATTCTGTAAAATATAATTCAATCTTTTCTGAAAGAACAAAATTGTATGAGAAAATTAAATCCTTAAAGATGAATTCCTTAAAAGAGGTCAAACAGATCAGACAATCCATCTGAATCAACCAAAAGATACCGATTTTTATAATTCTAAAATAGGTATTGGTTGTGATAATCCTAAGTATCTAACAGAAGCCATTTCGTGTTCTCCAACTTTGTATGATACTAGATACATGAATTTAGGATTAAAGATGGTATTTTTGAAAGCCTCAGATGAGGAAGAATCAGCTAAAGATCTGAAAAGGTTGAGAGAAGATAAAATGCAAAATACTCTGGATTATGACAAACTTAATGAAAGTTATCAAAATCCATGTAAATCAGAAGAGTATATTAAGAGATATTCTGAAAAAGATTTTTCTGAAAATACATCTTCGACTCAAAACCCATACATTCCGAATTCAATTCTTGAAAAGATTAACTCTGATCTAGAATTGAACTTAAAACTTTTGAGACCAGATTTGGAACTGAAAAGATTTGGAACTAAAACTTAAAAACCAGCCTGAAACCAAATCTCAACCAGATCAGAGTTCTTCAATTCAACCTGATTCTATTAATTCTAAAAAAGAGTTTGATCTGTAGATGAACTCTGAATTCAACTCTTTGGAAGAAATGTTTGTCAAAATTGACGAATTTAAAAAACCAGTTCATGACAAACAAACTGATAAACCTAAAGGACCAGTAAGTATTTTGAAAGAATACCTACAGATCCTAAGGTTGAATTAGTTCCATCACCTATTATACACAAAAAGGAGAAAGCAAAAGTTTCTTTTTGTTACACCAAAATTTGAAAAAGGTGAATCATCTTCATCAAAGGTTACAACTACAAATAAGGAAATGCTTCTAAGGATAAGAATGTTTTACAAAATAAGGCTAATACTAAATCGATTAATTCTTGTTCTTTTGTTATGTCAGATAATTCTTTGAAAAGAACATCGAAGAAAATTTGGCGAAAGAAGCTAGTGGAAAAGAAAAAGACGAGTTTTAGAAAGGAGCGGAGAGTGAACGATACTAGTATTAGAGATAGGATTAGATTTGTAGATAATTCTGCCTGTAACAAATCAACTGTTAAAGAATGTTCAAAATACTCTCGTACTCAACTTTTATCATTTAATTCTGCCAAATTCCATGCGTTGAATGTTAAATCATTGCATAATTCTGATATGTTTGTATGGGTAGCAAAGAACAAGGTTCCCATTTTTAAACAGAGAAGGGATCCAAAGAAACAAGTTTCAAAATCAGTTCCAAAAGAAATGTACAAAATTGGATACCCAAAAAAAACTGTTAAAAAGTGGGTTCCAAAGACAAAGAAATTATCTGTTAATCTACCTGAAGAAATACCAAATGATTTACCGAAATCCAAAGTACCCAACTATAAGTGGGTACCTCACGTTTTACTTCGTCTTGTAGGTAAATCATGCGTGGTACCTTGACTCCGGATGTTCCAAGCACATGACCAGATAGCAAGACACCCTCATGAATTCCGTGGACAAATTTTGTGGGACAGTCAGATTTGCAAACGATCAGTTCTGTCCGATCAAAGGCTATGGAAGTTTGGAATACGACAAGATTACCATTTAGAAGGTGGCCACAATCTGTTCAGCATTGGCCAACTGTGCAACAAAGGGTTGGAAGTCAATTTCAAGGCAAATAGGTATAGTATAAGAACTGGGAAAGGGAAGGAAATCCTAGCTGGAACTAGGAAAAAATTTGTACTCCATAGACTTAGCAAATATTAATTTGAAGAAAGAAGTTTGCTTACTGTCAAAGGCAACATCAAAAGAATCCTGGTTGTGGCATCGCCGTCTATCTCATTTGAACTTCAAAGAACTGACCAATCTTGCAAAAGATGGTTTAGTAAAAGGTCTACCGATGCTACGATTTCAAAAGGAGCAGTTGTGTGCAGCATGTGAAAAAGGGAAGATGGTGAGGGCTTCACACAAATTAAAAGTTGAACAATCTTCAACTAGACCGTTGGAGCTACTTCATATGGATTTATGCGGGCCTATACGAGTACAAAGTATCAATAAGAAGAAATATGTGTTGGTCATAGTAGATGATTATTCACGATACACATGGGTTTTCTTCCTGAGATCCAAGTCTGAAGCTACGGAAATAATAATTGATTTCATACGCAAGATAAAAGTTAAGTTACACCAATCTGTCCAGACCATTAGATTTGATAATGGTACAGAGTTCAAGAACACGTCCCTCGAGACATTTCTTACTTATGTTGGAATAACGCGTCAATTTGTGGCTGCTCGTACCCCACAACAAAACGGTGTAGACGAAACCGAACTCGTATGGAATCTGCAAGGACGATGCTTGCATATTCAAATCTGCCGTTGTTCCTCTGGGCTGAAGCTGTGGCAACTGCATGTTTCACCCAAAACAGATCTATAATCATTAAAAGATTCAGAAAAACATAATAGGAGCTGATGCAGGTGTTTATCTTGTACGATAAAGATAATTTGGTAAAATTTAATCCGAAAGCTGATGAAAGCATATTCATTGGATACTCGAAATAATCGGTGGCATTCCGAGTCTACAACAAACGCACGAAGACCGTCAATGAAAGCGTCAACATTAAATTTGATGAAGGAATCGTCATGGCTCCTGGACATACCAGTTCAGGACCCGAGTCTAAATAGAAGTTATCGGAGCTTAAAGAGGATATGAATGATTTAAATAAATTGTTTGAAAATTTTTATGAAGACTATTTTAATAAGACCAAATCTGATGTTCAAATTTTGGTTCCTCACAGGTTTACTGAAGATCCTGTCGTAGTCTCAGATCATTCACATCAACCAATTTCTGAAGATACTGGAGAAGTTTCAACGACTGATGTACACATTCCAGTTGAAAGTGTACAACAATCTCAAGCTCCAGAATCTAATGATACTCCCTTGAATACTGAAAATTCAGAAACCCATACCTCAGTTGATATTCCATAAACATCATAACTTATCCCCTGTACACCCAACTTGGACTTGAATCCCAATCAATACCAGCTTCAACCTTATACTCATACTTTCAAATGGACAAGGGAATACCCACCTGAAAATATCATTGGCGATCCTTCTGCTTCTGTAAAAACCCGGAGAGCTACATTAAATGAATGTCTCTTCTCAAATTTTTTGAGCAAGATCGAACCAAAAATGGTGATGGAAGCTATTCTAGATGCCGATTGAATCGTAGCGATGCAAGAGGAACTCAATCAGTTTGAGAGGTTGAAAGTCTGGAGATTGGTGGATAGACCAAAAGACAAATCCATCATTGGCACAAACTGGATTTTCAAGAACAAGAAAGATAAGAACATGGTGTCCTCATTCGAAATAAAGCGAGACTCGTGGCCAAAGGATATAGTCAGCAGGAGCTAATAGATTACGATGAAACATTCGCCCCTGTTGCCCGAATAGAGGCCATTAGAATGTTTTTAGCATTTGCAGCTCATAAGAATTTCATCGAATAGGGAGTTAACAGATGAAGTATATACATATCAGCCCGAAGGATATATCAATCCTTCGAAGACTGATCATGTATATATTTTAGACAAGTCACTGTATGGCCTTAAACAAGCACCACGAGCTTGGTATGATGCCCAATCAAATATCTTTTAAAATTATGGCATCAACAAAGGTGCAGTGGACACTACCCTATTCATTAAACGTCAGGGTCCGGATATCATAGTTATTCAATTATATGTAGATGATATAATTTATAGATCTACTAATCCTGAATTTTGTAAAAGGTTCGCGTTTTTAATGTCCCAGAAATTTGAAATGAGCATGATGGGTGAAATAATATTTTTCATGGGGCTACAAGTTAAACAACTAAGTGATGGAATTTTCATCAATCAGTCAAAATATATACAAGACAAGTTGAAGAAATTTAACATGGTCAACAGTAGCCCCATGAAAACACTCATGGCTCCTGATTCCAAATCAAAACTCGATGAGGACATTTCAGGGAAACCTGTTGATGTAACTCATTATCGAGGAATTATTGGGTCATTTATGTACTTAACTACGAGTAGACCTAGTATTATGTTTGCTACGTGTGTCTGGGCTAGATATCAGGCAAATCCTAAAGAACCACATATGGCTGCTGCCAAACGAATTTTAAGATATCTGAAGGGTACTTCGAACTTAGGTTTGTGGTATCCTAGGGAATCATCATTTACGTTGACTGCCTTTTCTGATGCTGATCATGCAGGTGATAAAATGGGTCGAAAGAGCACATCAGGAGCATTTCAATTCCATGGTGACAAACCCGTCAGCTGGTCGTCCAAGAAACAACATTGTGTCTCACTATCAACAGCAGAAGCTGAGTATGTTGTTGTATAATCATGCAGTTCACAAGTGTTGTGGATGAAGAGCCAACATCGAGACTACGAGTTTACACCTCAGAAGATCCCTATCTATTGTGATTCACAGAGCGCAATTGCAATAGCGTCTAATCCGGTGCAACACTCCAAAACTGAACACATTGACATTCGGTACCATTTCATAAAAGATCATGTAGAAAATGGTAATGTAGAATTATATGATGTACCAGCTGAATATCAACTAGCTGATTTGTTTACCAAAGCGTATATGAAAAACGCTTTAACTTTTCGGTATACAAATTGGGTATGTTGAATCGATAGATTTAAACATTCAGTTGTTACACAATATAATTATAATTTTACGATATTTTACTTGATTTAATTTTTGTTAATCTCATTTGATTTAAATGTTTTTAATTTTTCTGAGATTTAACAGAAACATATTGTCATGTGCAGGGGTAGCAAATTTTTCTGAGATTTAACAGAGATTATCAGATATTTGTATATCTGATAATTTTTTATCTGATTAATTGCAGGGGGAGCAAGCTTAACAGATGATATTAATATGAGGGGGAGCAATATTTATTTGTTTGTTACTTCATTTATTTTTTATTAGTTAAAATTTTTTAAGTTCATTTTATTTTTTTTTTATATTTTGTTACTTCAATATATTTTTGTGATTGTTCAAAATTTTTTTTTTTGTGTTCTTAAATTTTTTTAGGTGTGAAATTTTTTTATTGTTGTTTTGTTTTTATGTATTAAGTGTGTGGATTTATTTTTTGTTAAATGGGCTTAAACGGTTAAAAAGAGAAAATGGGTTAAATGGTTTGAAAATTTGGGCCAGGTTTAACATTTCTAAAAGTGGTATAAGATTGAATTTTGAAATTCAGATTCATTTTTTCAAAAATCCGAGCACTGTACATCTTCTTCCTCATTTCTCTCGGTTTACATTCACCTAAACACACTAAAGCTTCTATGAATCCAAGATTTCAGAATTGTTGTAAGTTTTTCTTGTGATTTTCGTTACTGTTTTATATTTTTTTAATGTTTTTCATTCGAGTTTTAAGTTCATATATGTGTTATGTGTGTCTTCATAAGTGTGTGTCGGTGTGTGTAAATGGGAAATTGTTCGTTTGTTAATCAAATCTGAAATTGAAAGTATGGTTGTGTGTATAATGTTCATCTAAGTTTGAATATCAAATTTCAAGTCTTAGAACACATCATACGACATTTAGTTTGAGGTTAAAGTTTGATTTTTTTCCGAGTTTTTAACCCTATTGAAAATTCGATTTTGAATGTTCAAAAAGTGGTATTTAGACCAAATTCAGTAAAGGGAAGTTGTTCAAAATCAGATTTCAAGTAGGAACATGTAAAAGTATAGGCTTTAAAGTCCTGGAATTGAATTTTTGAAATTCTAGAAGTGATTTGGGACTTAGAAATTTTTTCAGTTCGAACTCGATCAAAATGTTAATCGACAAACTTTTAGGTTTGATTGAGTTGGACAATGAAATACTCGAGAAAATGTTTAATGTCTATCAAGTTTGAATAATAATCTTTCAAGAAAATTCCAGGTTTCAATCGAGTTTGAAAGGTTAGAGACTTAGAATATTTTAGAATTCTCAAACTCGGTTAAAACATCAACCGAGAAAACTCAAGTTTTCATCGAGTTGGGAAAAGACTTGTCTGAGAAAACTCAAAGTTTAATTGAGTTGGACAAAGAAGTGTCCGAGAAACATTCATTTGTGATGCGAGTTTATAAGGAAAAGGACTTAGAACTTTCTAAGTTGTTCCAACTCGATAAGAAGGTCATTCGAGAAAAGCTTAATAGTCATTCGAGTTTGATGCAAGTTAACCCAAGAAAATATTAGAGTCATTCAAGTTTATCATAACTTCACTCGAGAAACTATATGGTTCTTTCGAGTTTATTGTAACTTCATTCGAGGAAATCCATACTTCACCCGAGTTTGTTTATTCTTCACTCGAGTTGACTTATGCTTCAATCGAGTTTGAAAGGTTTGAGACTTGGAATATTTTAGAATTCTGAAATTCGGTTGAAACATCAACCGAGAAAACTCAAGTTTTCATCGAGTTGGGAAAAGACTTGACCGAGAAAACTCAAAGTTTAATCGAGCTGAACAAAGAAGTGTCCAAGAAACATTCATTTGTCATGCGAGTTTATAAGGAAAAGGACTTAGAACTTTCTAAGTTGTTCCAACTCGATAAGAAGGTCCTTCGAGAAAAGCTTAAGTGTCATTCGAGTTTGATGCAAGTTAACCCGAGAAAATCTTAGAGTCATTCGAGTTTATCATAACTTCAC
Organism: Centrapalus pauciflorus; assembly: GCA_020465985.1. Classification (NCBI taxonomy): domain Eukaryota; kingdom Viridiplantae; phylum Streptophyta; class Magnoliopsida; order Asterales; family Asteraceae; genus Centrapalus; species Centrapalus pauciflorus. Next base: position 219,662 of record JAANYP010006123.1, read on the forward strand.
TCGAAAAACTATATGTTTCATTCAAGTTTATTATAACTTCATTCGACGAAATCCATAGTTCACCCGAGTTTGTTTATTCTTCACTCGAGTTGACTTATGCTTCACCCGAGTTTATTCAAGTGTCAACCGAGTTTCTTTCAGACTCATTCGAGATTATCCATACTTCATTCGAGTCTTCTCATGTTTAAATCAAGTTTGTCAATGCTTATATCGAGTTTGGAGTCCAATTTGAAATTTTTTTTCTAAGTGTGGGAAATTTAATTTTTTAGAGAAATTTCACACTTTTCGAAATAAATTTTTAAAATTTGTGTTTCATTAACATTGGTTTCTTAACGATTGACTTTATAGTCCTATCAATAGTATTTTAATATTATTGTCTGGAATCCCGATGCTTTAAGCAATGAAATACATATTTTTTCTAATTTCTTGTTAAATGTTCTATTTCTCTATCTGTAAGAGTCCAATTTGATATATTTCTAATTTCTTCTTAAATGATCTATTTCTCTATCTGTAAGAGTCCAATTTGTTTATCTGATATATCTAACTTGTACGTTATTTTTACAGGTAACAAATGGCATCCCAAACCCCCACCCAGAACTCAAACTCTTCAGACTCACATTCTTTTTCAAATCATACTCTTGTGTCCAAACCTGTCAAATCATCATCAGTTACAAGACCATCACCATCATCCCCAATTCCTTAAACTAAACTCATAAAACCCAAACACTGCCTTACCCTGCTAGACAACAATCACCGATTTGATCCCAATTCCATAAAAGTAAGTGATCCGGTGATTGTGGAAATCTTAAAAGTTCACCATCTCAGTTACCTTTTGAAATATAAACCCTCCATACCTCAAATATACTTACATCTGTTTTGGCACACAATTAAGTTTGTTCCTGCTGAAGGAGATCATCATTTCAAGGTCACTATTGACCAGTTCAAAGCCAAAATCACTCTAGCCAGATTACATCATAAATTGTTCTTACCTAGACGCATTGACACTGTCAATTTTCCAGAGCTGGCTGATTTTGAAGATTTTGTAACGGATGAGCAACTATCTCATGATCTCCTTAGCCTTGGTTATTCAAAACCACTAACTAAGAGCTTAATGTTTCACAGAATTTGCTTAAACGGAGAATGGTAAACACTGTTTCACATCATAAACAGATGTATGACCTCTAAACACACTAGGATCGATCGAGGAAGTACTCATTATTTGCGATTATTTCATGGTATAGTATGCAACAAACATTATGACTTCGCCCAATGTATAGGGGAAGATTTGAAAGAAGTGGTACTTGCAAAGACTTCACCCAGTAGAGCCATGAAGTTTGTGCCATTGCAGAGGTTTATTCAAATCTTGATCAGAGGCATATTGAGGGCCAACAAAAAGTTTCCAAACGGATCAAGTTCTCAGAAGTGCCCTGATCACGTGACTATGAGCTTACATAGAGTACAGGATGATCCAAATGCAAACATTATGCCAATTCTTGAGTCTCTACTTAAATATGCTGATGAGAATGCGGAGAGTGTGAGATTATGTAGAATTGATCATGCTCCTATGAAAACTCAAGAACCGAGTTTTTCTACCCAAGGAGATTTAGGTGAGGAGGTACGTCAACACGAGGTTCACGTACAGGGAAACCTAACTGAGATTGAGGGTGTTGCTGAGGAAGTAAGGGGTGGTGAGGGTGAATCAGATTCTGAGCGTACATTGTCAAACATTCATGAAAGAGGAAATGAAGGGGAAGATGATAATGATGATGATAACAATAATGATATAGGAGGTGCTGGAGGAATTGATATATCTCCAATTGTGAGTTTACCTGAAAAAGAGATTGATGAGATAGTACGGGAGAGGGAGATTCCGAGCCAAGAAAACTGGGAAGCCACAACTGCTATTAGCTCTCCTGTGAGAGTTAGCATTGAAGCAGCCAGTACCCCATTGGCATCTGCACACCCCAACAACCACTCATCTCTTTCTCAACAAGGAGATGTTTCTTTTTTTCACCGGGACATAGCACATGAACTATCCTGGGATCCTTTTGATACCATGGATATTGAAATAAGTACACAGCTGCCTGAGTGTACATTACTTCATGTACCAGTCATTAAACAAATTCAACTTAGGACACTTGAGTCTACTTCATTCGTTGAAGTAAATACAGGAGGACTTAGTGTCCCTGTAACAACAACTATTGTGTCGGAAGCATTCGTTGCTCCATCACATGAAGTAGTTGGAAGTCCTACCAGAGGTACATCAATGCCAACTCTGACTATAGGCCACGCAGATGCTCTTTTTACAAGTTCAACTGTCGTAACAACTGGAACTCTTAGTGACCCAGGTGTGAGAAAGTTACCCTTCGTCACCGAAACAGGACTGAATGAAGCCATTGCTGGAGTCACTGATCAGATGAAAAGTCAATACACAGAGATGATGTATCTGTCAAACATACAAAGGTTGTTAAAAGGGAAAGGTTCAGCAACGGTTGATGAAGAAGAAGAAGAGACTCAAATTTCAAATAATGAGTTGAGGGGCTACTGTTTTGAACAATTTGATGAGACGAGAGAGAGAATAACGGGATTAGAAAACACGGTTGTAAATGCTCTTGGATCGTTATCAGAAAGATTGTTAGTTATTGAGCAGACATGTAAATCTCAAGCTTTAGGTTCTAAACGTAAGCATGAGGATCATAATGACGACTCCGATGATGCTCCTCATGAGGGGGAGAAGAGGAGGAAGCTTAGAGATGCTGAGATGCAGATAGTTGTATATAAAGAGAAAGAAATTGAGGATAAAGGTACAAGTGAAGTGGTAGCCTCAACAGAAAAACAAGTTGATGCTCATAGTGGAAAGGAATTGATTCTTCATGAACATGTTACGATTCCTGTGATTATTCAATCTGGAATTTATAACTTTGAAGAATATGAGGATTCAGATAATGAAGCAGAAGAAGAAGTGATTAGAATTGAAGATGTTGAAAAAGAAGTTGATGAGTCTGATGATGATGAAATATTTGAATTATCTGATATTACTTTGAGAGCTGAAAGATTATTAGATGAGGATGAGTTAGTTGAAGTGATACTCAGATATGAAATGCCAACGCCAACGGTTGAAAAGCCTGACGTGACGGTTACAATTAAGGAAGAATTTGATCCATTTCGTGTTGAAGATGTGATGTCTGAATCTGAAGTGTTGAACGAAGAGGAATTAATGGATAAAATTTTCGAGAGTTATATTTTGGCGGATGAATCTAAAAGGCAACATCACTTGAGATTTTCTATTCAGGAAGTGATTCAAAAAGAAATTAACGATATGCTGAATTAGCTAGATGAAGATGAATTAAGGAAAAAGAAGGTAAAGAAGCTGAATCTGTCCGGAAAGCTTAATGATGACTTCATAAGGAAAAGGAATAAGCTTCCATTCTTGGATGACCATCTGGAGAAAAAGATATTTTGCAAGAAGCATGCTCCTTGTTCGTTCTTGAAACTATTCGGAGTAATTGAGCCGAACATGCCTAACCTTGTAAATTACGCTCATTTTCTACAAAATAAAACTCAAAGAATTGAAGATGTAAGAAGTGAGTTTAGGATAGTTGATCTTGGGAAGAATGAAAAAGATCAGTTTGTTAATATCTTCTATCCCACATTCACTGTGACGAGAGATGACAAAAACTTATGTGCTTAGTGAAGCAAACTTTTTTAATATCAAGTTGGTGGATGTATTAGACTTGTTTGATGAGCTGTGCTGAAATAAAAGAGAAGAGTATTGTCATTTTGCTCTGAAGGCCCTATTCCATTTTATGCATATAAAATTGGTACTCATGTCAGTACAAGATCTGCAAATTGGAGTTGAGCGAGGAATGAGATGAATTAATATCACTGCTCGATACAGATTCATCAAGTATTTGCAAAGGCTGAATGAATTTCAACTTGTTATGGCTAAGCATCCAGTGGTCATCTACAAAGATATGGACCAAAAGAAGAGAGCTATGAGGATGGTTGAGCTACACAAATATTGTGATGGTACTTTGCAGAAGGTGATGAATGGGCAAAAGGAAAACTTACATCTGATGCAAAGAGAAAATCAAAGACAGGAGGTCTGAGTCCAAATGATATAAAAACGATGGTGGATTTTATCTACAATATTGATTCAAGGCTGATGAACAGAAAGAGCATAAGGAGGTTCAAGATGAAACTGGGGCTTAAAGATTAAAGACTCATAATCATTCATAAAAGGGGGAGTTTGTTAGGAATTGTTTTTGCAATATCAGTCTAAAGCTGTTCTATATGTTGCATGTGTTGCAACTAAGACAGTTTGTCCAAGCTGCTCTGTCTGCTGAACAGGCTGGACATAAACTGTCTACGCTGCTCTACACTGGTGAGCAGCTTGGGCAATTTTAAAGTGTTCTGTTCTTTGTGAACAGAACCTGTTCTTTGTGAACAGGCTAAACACTTTATGGAATATGTTTCCAAGTCATCATGTATTGTTTTTGACTACAAGATCAGTTTACAAAGTCGAAGACAAAGTGGAAAACAGAACTGCTCAGCCTGCCCAAGCTGTTCTGTAACATGAAGACAAAAGGTTATTTGAAAAAAGGTGACAGACCTTTTTCTTATATCAAAATAGGCCTTTACAAGGAAGAAAGACGCAAAGTTGACATTCCTAAATTAGTTAAAGGCAATGCAACAGTAGACAAAGTAAAAAGACAAAAGTTCTGCACATGTGAAGACAAGTCTGCTTTTCAGAAA
>JAANYP010006124.1:0-15955 GCA_020465985.1 Centrapalus pauciflorus
AATGTGAGATCTCCATTCACAGGAGGGAATTCTGCAGATTCCTTTCCTATTTGACTTGTTTCCATACACTTCCCATAGCGCTTCGGCCTTACACATGGGAATACCGACTGGGTTGTCTCCCAACCTTTTTGACGTCTCTGACGTATTGCCGACAGGAACTGATAGTATGTTATGTGTATGTGGTAACTAATGGAACTCTGTTAACTCACTAAGCATTGTTAGCTTACTCTGTCATGACAAATCTTTTACAGGAAATGTTGATAAAGGCAAGACCATAGCAGGTAGTTCGTCACAGGCTAAGTGATTCTGGACATTTGATGAGTAGCAGACTTTTGGACTTTTGATGACGCCTATTTTGAAAAGATGATGCGGTCTCGAGTAGCTTGTTCAGTCTTCCGCACTCTGATTGAAGATTTAGAAGCTAGATTAGACCACCATTTGATCTTTAATTTATTGTTGTAATTAAGTATTCAGGCTGATGGACCTGTGGTATCAAACAATTAGTATTATTTATGACATGAAATATTATGACGTGTACTGTTTGTGGTAATTGGATGCTACAAAGTTGGTATCAGAGCAGCAGTTTAATCATCGGATTGGCCACCCGATACTTAAACTACTGGTATGGTATGGACTATGTGACTCTGAATTCCCGAACAAGTCACCGAGGCCTAGGGTAACCTAATTAGTAAAGGACTACCCACACAACTTGACCTAAGATAGGCAAATGATGACTGATAGGATGGGAGAGGGATTGACTGCTTGATACTGACTTGACTTTGACTTGACTTTGTGAGTCTGATTAATTGCCTTCATATCTATGAATTTAGATATGATTATCTGACGTAGGAATTATGACTCGAACTGTGCTTATTTGAATCAGGAAATAATAGCTATTTCCTTTATACTTTCAGCCAATGGCTGATAAGAATCCGACTGTTGCCGGTTCCTCAAGGGTTGATAAAGCTGCTGATGCTGCAGCTGATCAACACAAAGAATCTGTTCAAGTAGAGGACTTAGGCACTGACCCTGAAAATACTGCTAATGACTCAAGCAGTACTGCCACCCCTGTGCCTCCTCAGCAGGCTCAATTGATTGACCTCGTTCATAAGTTGAATGAGGATAACCGTAGGCAAATGCAGCTTATGATGGATAGGAACCGACTGCAGACTGATATGGCAGTTGAAGACCGGTCAGTGATGCAGACTGACGAAGTAAACCAGCGTGAAATTGAATTTAAGTGCCGTGAAGAAGAACTTAGGTTGCGAGAACTTAAGTTGCAGGAGTTAGAACTGAAGTATAGGGAAGAGATGTTAGCGAAGCCAAAGAAAGACCGAAAGAGGAAACATAGGCATGTGTCCTCTGATGAAAGTGAGACTGACTCTTCTGACCATCACGTTAAGGTAGGACGTGAGTGTACGTTTGTTGATTTCTAGAAGTGTGGAGCTCGTACGTTTGCGGGGTCATCTGATCCTGTTAAAGCTATGGACTGGGTCGCGAATGTGGAGAAAGCGTTTAAACTCTCCAAGTGTGGTGAAAAAGACAAGGTCACATTTGCGACGGGAATGTTGGAAGATGGAGCCGGCCGTTGGTGGAAGTCTATCACAAATCCCATGTCTGATGCAATGGAAAAATCCATTACTTGGGATCAATTCAAGATTCATCTGAAGGAGAAATACTGCCCTCAGGATGTTAAGCGCCAGATGGAGAAAACCCTGCTATCTTTTCAGCAAGGTACAAGATCCGTGACGGACTATGAGCTGGAATTTACCAGGCTCTCGCTATTATCTGATCACCCTGTCGATACTGATGAAAGGAGAAGGGATTTGTTTGTGGATGGTCTGGATCGAGAAATCCGGAAGTTTGTGAAGTCCGGCAGACCGAGAAGCTATATCGAAGCGGTTTAAATTGCTAGGGTAGGTGAACTCGAAATCTATCCTGAGCGAGCATGTCCTTTTATTGCTAAATCTAATAAGAAGGAAAAATCTGAGAGAGCTGAAAAGAAGAGTGAAAGTTCGAAGAAGGGAGATAAGCAGTCTTCCAAGAAAGCTAAGTCGTATGCCGTGACCTCGACGCCAAAACCTGCTTGTCCTCGCTGCAAGCAAATTCATGAGGGGAAATGCGATCCTGCGTTCGTTAAATGTTACTGCTGTAGACAGAGCGGTCACGATAGGTCAGAATGTCCCAGGCGCAGTGAGGCTTGTCGAAACTGCATTACGTTGGGGCACCATGCTAGAGACTGTACCCGACCTCGATTTGTTCCTCCACCTGCAACTTCACCTCAGCAATCAGTCAAAGGTTCTTCTGCCCCGAGGAATCAGCCAAGATCTTTCCAGATGACAGCCGAAGAGGCAAAAGAGACTGCTGACATCGTCACGGGTACATTTCTTGTTAATGATATGCCTGCCTTAATCTTATTTGACTCTGGCTCTAATCTGTCGTATGTGTCTGAAAAGTTTGCTAAACAGTTTGACTTTGCCCCTGTGATGTTACCTGCACCCTTAGACATAGAAACTGCTAGCTCGAATTTTGTGACTGTGAATAGAGTCTTTCGTTCCTGTAAGCTAGTGATTGATGGCCTCTCCTCGGACGTTGACCTGATACCGATGTGGATTAGAGAGTTCGATCTTATTATAGGAATGGACTGGCTTATGACGAATAATGCTGAAATCCTTTGTGCTAAAAGGATAATTAGAATTAGAACCCCCGAAGGAAGTGAACGTTATGTTTATGGCGACAGAGAGACTCGAGATTTAGGTCTCATTTCTGTAATGAAAGCCCGAAAGTGCCTAACCAAAGGTTGTTCCGCCTATTTAGCATATGCCATAGATGCTAGGGAAGTTAAAAAGACCTTGTCTGAAGTACCTGTAGTCCAAGAATTCCCTGACGTATTCCCGGATGACATCTCTGGTTTGCCACCAGATCGTCAAATCGAATTCCACATTGACCTTCTACCGGGTGCTGCTCCTATCGTGAAAGCCCCTTACCGCCTTGCTCCGAATGAAATGAAGGAAATGATGAGTCAGTTGCAGGAACTATTGGAAAAAGGGTTTATTCGTCCGAGTACTTCTCCTTGGGGTGCTCCGGTTCTTTTCGTTAAGAAGAAAGATGGTACCTTTCGCATGTGTATCGATTATCGGGAGTTAAATAAGGTAACTATTAAGAACCGATACCCTCTGCCTAGAATTGATGACTTGTTTGATCAACTGCAAGGGGCTAGTTATTTTTCAAAGATTGATCTCCGATCTGGATATCATCAGCTCAAAGTATTTGAGTCTGACGTACCGAAGACTGCATTTCGTACTCGTTACGGCCATTTTGAGTTTCTAGTAATGCCGTTTGGTCTCACAAATGCCCCGGCAGCATTTATGGACCTCATGAATAGAGTATGTAGACCAATGCTGGATAAATCAGTGATAGTCTTCATTGATGACATCTTGATTTACTCTAAGTCTGAATCTGATCATGCGATGCATTTGCGAGAATTGCTAGAATTGTTACGAAAGGAGCGACTCTACGCAAAATTCTCCAAATGTGAATTTTGGTTACGCCAGGTGCAATTTTTAGGACATATTGTCTCGGGTGAGGGAATAGCCGTAGATCCATCAAAGGTTGATGTGGTTCAGAAGTGGGAAGCGCCGAAAAACGTATCTGAAGTTTGAAGTTTCTTGGGTTTAGCGGGCTATTACAGAAGATTTATCCGTGATTTCTCCAAGATTGCGGTGCCTTTAACCAGTCTGACGAAGAAAGAAGTTAAGTTTGAATGGAATGAATCTCAAGATCGAGCCTTTGAGACTTTGAAGCGTAAGCTAATTGAAGCACCGGTTTTGGCCTTACCTGAGGGTAATGATGATTTTGTAGTCTATAGTGATGCTTCTAAGATGGGATTAGGCTGTGTGCTGATGCAAAGGGATAAAGTAATTGCTTACGCATCAAGGCAGCTAAAGGCGCATGAGAAGAATTATCCGACGCATGATTTAGAACTTGCAGCCGTGACCTTTGCACTGAAGATTTGGCGGCATTTTCTGTATGGGACTAGATGCAAGTTATATACAGATCACAAAAGTCTGAAGTATATATTTGACCAGAAAGAGCTGAATATGCGACAAAGGCGATCTATGGAATTGATTAAAGACTATGACTGTGAGATCCTTTACCATCCAGGTAAAGCAAACATAGTAGCAGATGCCCTAAGCCGCAAAACCGGACCAGACCATTATACCCGATGTTATGCTTTGACTTCTGTTGTTTTGGAGTCTGCCTTGCCTGAGTCGATTAATGCCGCTCAAACCAAAGCCATTCGGGATGAGAACTTGAAATCTGAACGTATGGTTACTTATGTGACCAAGCTGACCCTTGATAATCGTGGTCTTAGACGGTTCATGGATAGAATATGGGTTCCCAGACTAGGAGGTATTCGTAATCGAATTCTGTCGGAAGCTCATATGTCGAAATTTTCGATACACCCTGGTTCTACTAAAATGTATCAAGACCTGAGGACGGAATATTGGTGGCCTGGAATGAAGAAGGACGTGGGACGATATGTGGAAAATTGCATGACTTGTTTACAAGTCAAATCAGAACATCAGAAGCCGTATGGAGAACTACAACCATTGCCAATCCCGGAATGGAAGTGGGACCACATAACCATGGACTTTGTGACGAAGCTGCCCAGGACAAAGCGGAATCATGACTCTATATGGGTAATAGTGGATCGACTTACTAAGTCAGCCCATTTCCTACCCATACGTGAAAATGAACGCCTCGAAAAGTTAGCTGAATTGTACGTAAAGGAAATCGTGACTAGACATGGTGTGCCATTGTCTATAGTATCGGACCGTGACAGCAGATTTACTTCTCGTTTTTGGAAGGCTTTTCAGAACGGACTAGGAACTGAACTTAAGATGAGCACCGCCTATCATCCTGAAACTGACGGGCAAAGTGAGAGGACAATTTTGACCTTAGAAGATATGTTACGTGGCTGTGTGATTGATCTTGGTGGAAGTTGGGATACTCACCTGCCGTTTGTGGAGTTTGCTTATAACAATAGTTATCACTCGACTATTGGTATGCCTCCATATCAACTTTTGTACGGACGTCGATGCAGAACTCCAACCTGTTGGAGGGAAACAGGTGAACGCCCGATCTCTGGACCAGCGATTCTGCAAGAAGCCCATGACCAACTACAGTTGATTCGGCAACGGATTCAGACTTCTCAAGACAGACAAAAGAAGTACCATGATAAAAGACGGAAACCAATCGCGTTTGAAGTTGGAGATAAAGTAATGCTGAAGGTCTCGCCAAGAAAAGGAATAGTAAGGTTCGGCAAACGGGGGAAGTTGAGCCCTCGATTTGTGGGTCCTTTTGAAATTCTCGAGCGTATAGGATTGCAAGCCTACAGATTAAAGCTGCCTGCCGAAATGGCTGGGATTCATGATGTATTCCATGTGAGTAATCTTCGAAAGTGTTTAGCTGACGCTGAAGCTGTGATTCCTTGGAAAGACGTGCAAATAGATGAGCAGTTGCGATACGAAGAAGAGCCCGAGCGTATAATCGATCATAAGGTTTCGAAAGTGCGCAGCAAGGAAATTCCAATGGTGTTAGTCCAATGGAAATACCATAAGGGATCTGCGCAAACTTGGGAACGAGAAGACGAGATTAGGCAGAAGTATCCGAAGTTATTCCTGTTTTAGTCGATTCCGAGGACGGAATCAATTTAACGGGGGAAGATTGTAACAGCCCGTAATTTATTAAATATAAATTACAGCATCAGACTTTGGATAATAAAACAATTTTATCCAAATATTAGTAATTAACTGAAAACATGAATCTTAAATAGTTAATTATATTAAGTTATAATTAATTATGAAAAGTTGCCCAAATTAGCTGAAATGAAATTAATAATTAAAATTCAGCTAAATGACAAATTAAAGACTGAAAATGACGAAACGGACTAAAATGAATAAAAAATGTGACTAAATACGCAAATCGGATTGTTGGGAAATAAAGTTGGTCAATTCCGGAAAATTCAGTAGAAAATCTGATTTTCCCTATAAATAGGGTATTCCTCCTCATTTCCTTGGTTTGGAAAAACTAGAACTCTCTCCTTCTCTCTCTAAGATTTCACATTCTCTCTAGCTTTTCTCCTAAACGAACCGTCGGATTCTCGTGATTTATACGTCAACGGATAGAGATCGTCAAGCTCTACACGAATCTATCATTGCATGTTAGATTTCGTCCGGATTTAAGGTAAGATTGGCCCTATTTCTGTCTTTTGGTTCGGTTTTGAAAGAGCAAACTCGAGTTTGCTCAAATCCCCTTCATTCAAAGCTGATTTACTCTTGTTTAGGACTTGTTCTTGCTTGGAAATCATCCATAGTCAAAGGATATATCTTGGACGAAGGTTAGTAACCATTTCTCTATCATTTATGTTCATATTTAGTTGTTAAAACCTGGAAAAACGATGAACTAGAAGAACAAACTCGAGAGATCCATGAACAGACTCGAATTCACCAGACTCGAATTGTATGGTTTCGAATCTATGAATTCGAACCTGTTTCCCCCCTAGACTCGAGGGTGTGTTTCGAATCTATTTCCTTAGACTCGAGGGTGTGTAGTTTCGAATCTATTTCCTTAGACTCGAATGTGTGTAGTTTCGAATCTATCTTCCCTAGATTAGAATTTGTTGATTTCGAATCTAACCCCCCCTAGATTCGAGGATGCTGTTTGAAATTGTTGTTGTTCGAATCTAGTGGTTCGAATCTGTACCCATTCGAGTTTGATTATGTTCCAAGCATAAGATTAATTCCTAAATCAGATTAAGTTATTAAACAACTTATTTTATTGAAAGTGTCCTTGGATTATGATAAAACTCACAAGTTCAAGTTGCATAACTATTTTATGCACAAATAAATTAACAGACTCTGTACGAACCCTTAGAATGTGTATGACCTGTTCAACTTGCTAAGTAATACGATTGGCTTTGTTTCAAGGCCACACATCCGTAATTAGATGAATCGTATTAATCTGATAAGAATAGACTCACCTTGGGACGATAGGAACTACCTCAGACTCGATAACCAGAATTGACAATAACCTAAATATATAACTAGGGTTATATGGATAGATCATGTTACAGACTTGACATTAATATGCCAGACTTGAAACTGAAATGCAGGAACCCGTCGATTTGACAGAGTAAACTGAACCGCTTAATTCGTTAAGCATTATCTGACTACGGACCACTGTGAGTGACAGATTTCATTAATTACTTGCATATATTTCGATACTTATTGGTGAATGTATTGATTGTATGGAAACTTCCGATTGTTGCTGCATGTTTCTTTAATACTATATTGTATCATAGAAACGTACTTTTGACATTACTGAAGCTAGACACTTGAATTGCCTTGATTGCATGTTCACTTTTACATTTTATGTAAATACGTATCATGCTTACTGCTTACTTGATTGTTTATGTACTTGCCGTTGCATACTGCATTATCCGACAGGACCGAATGTGAGATCTCCATTCACAGGAGGGAATTCTGCAGATTCCTTTCCTATTTGACTTGTTTCCATACACTTCCCATAGGGCTTCGGCCTTACACATGGGAATACCGACTGGGTTGTCTCCCAACCTTTTTGACGTCTCTGACGTATTGCCGACAGGAACTGATAGTATGTTATGTGTGTGTGGTAACTAATGGAACTCTGTTAACTCACTAAGCATTGTTAGCTTACTCTGTCATGACAAATCTTTTACAGGAAAAGTTGATAAAGGCAAGACCATAGCAGGTAGTTCGTCCCAGGCTAAGTGATTCTGGACATTTGATGAATAGCAGACTTTTGGACTTTTGATGACGCCTATTTTGAAAAGATGATGCGGTCTCGAGTAGCTTGTTCAGTCTTCCGCACTCTGATTGAAGATTTAGAAGCTAGTTTAGACCACCATTTGATCTTTAATTTATTGTTGTAATTAAGTATTCAGGCTGATGGACCTGTGGTATCAAACAATTAGTATTATTTATGAAATGAAATATTATGACGTGTACTGTTTGTGGTAATTGGATGTTACACATAATCTCAATCAATCATTCAATCATGAATCGCAAACAAAAGGGAGACGCCGTAACCGATCACACTGTTACGGAAATGTCATGCCATTGGTGCCGCAATGGCATGCCTGTGGTACCTCCACAGGTAGTTCACTCGGTAATCCTATCTCCTGTCTAACTTCTAGGGTTCAAGCATAAAAAAAGGCCCGAATAACATTTCAAAATTTATAATCATTTCAATACAAAAGGGCCACAATTTACAAAGCAATATCAACAATCACAATACATCATGGAAACAATTGTTTTCAAAATATGTTTTTCACAAATGTTTTACGAGCGTCTAAAAACGATATTTGCTTTTGAAAAAGAAACTGACACGAGATATAAAGTCGACTGTCAAGTATTAGCATGCAATTCACACAACGAAGCAACTCAAGAGTAACGCTGAAAGAAGTACGGGATCCGTACCTTAATAGCAGCTCTGCAAAATCACGACGTGACAGATTTAATCCGCTACGAATCGATTCGATCTATAAGAACGAACTTAAATTAGAGCTCAGCTAGGTTGGTCTTCTAACTACCCAATCCACTATTTTAATACATACCTTTCTTTATATATAATAATTATTATTAAGTTCGGTTTACAATTATTGTTTGTTAAACTTAAAAAGGTTCATTAGTCATTATTAATCAAATGACGTTCCAATAATTAATTCTGTACTTTCTCTATACTTAAATCGGTATTCAACTGCATATAATTTTAGTGTATTTATTTTAATCTCAAATGAATATTTAAATCAACTTATATGTGAACCTTAATTAAATAATAAGTCATTTATACATTTATTCCATTTTAATCCTTTAATAACTAGTAATAACATTTAATTGATATTAATCGTAAATATAACTGTGAATAATTAATTGATTTGTTACCCGTTAATTAATTTAAATGGAGTGAGTTCCAAAATATATATTAGGTTTATTACATAGATTTAAACCAATTATTAGTAATCAATTAATTAATACAAATAATGATTTTATAAGAATCATAAATATAAAACAGGAAATTGGATTTATTGAATATTATATATATTTAGTTAATTATTCAGATTGATGGGTCGGGTCCACGACCCGGGTCGGATCCCCCCTTTTCCTCCCCTAAATTCACGGGACACACACACCACACACACATTCTCACACACCACACTCTCTCTTCTTTCTCTTTCTACTCTCTTCTCTCTGCTCTCCGAATCCCCTCCGGCGACCGCCGCCGCCACCCACCAGCGACCAACCCATCGACCAGTCGCCCCCTGACTCTCCATCTCCCTCTCGTCTCTCCCTTGCTCACTCCGTCTCTCTCGCTCGTGCAACCAACAACGGCAGCGCCGCCGCCGCCGCACAACACTAAAACTCCATCGCCACCGTCCTCATCGCTCAACCTCACAGCCACTCACACTCATCCGCTCGATCTCTCGGCTCACACGCTCATCTCTCTCGGAGCTCACACATCGCCGCTGACCAAGGCCGTTGCGGCTGCTCCTGGTGCAGCGCCGCCGACACGAAACCACCACCATCGCCGCCTCTCAAAACCCTTTAGACACATAAGAAACAATACGTAATTTAGATAGTGAATATAGTATACCTTGCTTTGAAAGAATGTGAATCGTTGGTTGCTCCTCTACCGGTTTCTTGCACGGCCGGCTAGGGTTTCTCTGTGTTTTCTTTTTCTGAGTTTGTAATCTGATTTAGGGTTTTGCATTAATGTTAATAAATGCAGATTTAGCCCTAATGATTAGGGTTGGGCTTACTTAGTGGATAATTTTAATTAAGCCCATCTAAGTTTAAATCATTTATCTGAGATTTATTACTTTGGTCTCATTTAGTTTATTTATGTTTAATTAGACAAATATTATTTCTATTTCTATTTATAAATTTTTTTTTTTGGGTTATTATAACACTCACCACTTAAAATGATTTCGTCCCCGAAATCGCCAAAACTAAAAGTCGAACAGCTATGATCACCGATAACTTTATTTGGTTTATTATTATGTTTTAGATTAGTTGTGTATTTTTTTTTAAATTTTAAGTGTTTTAAATTTTACGGTTATTACACTGCTGAAACTGGATAACTGCTGCTGCATGTTCCTTGATTACTTTCATTGCTCAGGACCGCTGTGAGTGACAGATTGCATTACTTACTTGCATTTGTTTCAGTACTTTTTGGTGATTGATACTGACTTGTACGGAAACATCTGCTGCTGCTTGTTCCTTGATTACTTAATTGTATGTTAGGAACGTATGATAGACACTGCTGAAACTGGACAACTACTGCTGCATGTTCCTTGATTAATTGCATTGCGTAGGACCCCTGTGAGTGACAGATTGCATTACTTACTTGCATATGTTTCGATACTTAATGGTGATTGTTACTGACTTGTATGGAAACATCTGATGCTGATTGTTCCTTGATTACTTAATTGTATGTTAGGAATGTATGATAGACACTGCTGAAACTGGACAACTGCTGCTGCATATTCCTTGATTACTTGCTTTGCTCAGCACCGCTATGAGTGACAGATTGCGTTACTTACTTGCATATGTTTCGGTAGTTATTGTTGATTGTTACTGACTTGTATGGAAACATCTACTGCTGCTTGTTCATTGATTACTTAATTATATGTTAGGAACGTATGATAGACACTTTTGAAACTGAACAACTGCTGCTGCATGTTCCTTGATTACTTGCATTGCTTAGGACCGCTGTGAGTGACAGATTGCATTCCTTACTTGCATATGTTTCGGTACTTATTGGTGATTGTTACTAACTTGTATGGAAACATCTGCAGCTGTTTGTTCCTTGATTACTTAATTGTATGTTAGGAACGTATGATAGACACTGCTGAAACTAAACAACTGCTGCTGCATGTTCCTTGATTACTTGCATTGCTCAGGACCGCTGTGAGGGACAGATTGCATTACTTACTTGCATGTGTTTCGGTACTTATTGGTGATTGTTACTGACTTGTATGGAAACATCTGCTTCTGCTTATTCCTTGATTACTTAATTCTATGTTAGGAACGTACGATAGACACTGCTGAAACTGGACAACTGCTGCTGCATGTTCCTTGATCACTTGCATTGCTCAGGACCGCTGTGAGTGACAGATTGCATTACTTACTTGCATTTGTTTCAGTACTTTTTGGTGATTGATACTGACTTGTACGGAAACATCTGCTGCTGCTTGTTCCTTGATTACTTAATTGTATGTTAGGAACGTATGATAGACACTGCTGAAACTGGACAACTACTGCTGCATGTTCCTTGATTAATTGCATTGCGTAGGACCCCTGTGAGTGACAGATTGCATTATTTACTTGCATATTTTCGATACTTATTGGTGATTGTTACTGACTTGTATGGAAACATCTGATGCTGATTGTTCCTTGATTACTTAATTGTATGTTAGGAATGTATGATAGACACTGCTGAAACTGGACAACTGCTGCTGCATATTCCTTGATTACTTGCTTTGCTCAGCACCGCTATGAGTGACAGATTGCGTTACTTACTTGCATATGTTTCGGTAGTTATTGTTGATTGTTACTGACTTGTATGGAAACATCTACTGCTGCTTGTTCATTGATTACTTAATTATATGTTAGGAACGTATGATAGACACTTTTGAAACTGAACAACTGCTGCTGCATGTTCCTTGATTACTTGCATTGCTTAGGACCGCTGTGAGTGACAGATTGCATTCCTTACTTGCATATGTTTCGGTACTTATTGGAGATTGTTACTGACTTGTATGGAAACATCTGCTGCAGCTTGTTCCTTGATTACTTAATTGTATGTTAGGAACGTATGATAGTCAATGCTAAAACTGGACAACTGCTGCTGCATGTTCCTTGATTAATTGCATTGCTTAGGACTGCTGTGAGTGACAGATTGCATTACTTACATGCATATGTCTCGGAACTTATTGTTGATTGTTACTGACTTGTATGGAAACATCTGCTGCTGCTTATTCCTTGATTACTTAATTGTATGTTAGGAACGTATGATAGACACTGTTGAAACTGGATAACTGCTGCTGCATGTTCCTTGATTACTTTCAATGCTCAGGACCGTTGTGAGTGACAGATTGCATTACTTACTCGCATTTGTTTCGGTACTTATTGTTGATTGTTACTGACTTGTATGGAAACATCTGCTGCTGCTTATTCCTTGATTACTTAATTGTATGATAGGAACGTATGATAGACACTGCTGAAACTGGATAACTGCTGCTGCATGTTCCTTGATTTCTTTCATTGCTCGGGACCGCTGTGAGTGACAGATTGCATTACTTACTTGCATTTGTTTCAGTACTTATTGGTGATTGACACTGACTTGTATGGAAACATCTGCTGCTGCTTGTTCCTTGATTACTTAATTGTATGTTAGGAACGTATGATAGACACTGCTGAAACTGGACAACTACTGCTGCATGTTCCTTGATTAATTGCATTGCTTAGGACCGCTGTGAGTGACAGATTGCATTACTTACTTGCATATGTTTCGATACTTATTGGTGATTGTTACTGACTTGTATGGAAACATCTGATGCAGCTTGTTCCTTGATTACTTAATTGTATGTTAGGAACGTATGATAGACACTGCTGAAACTGGACAACTGCTGCTGCATGTTCCTTGATTACTTGCTTTGCTCAGCACCGCTATGAGTGACAGATTGCGTTACTTACTTGCATATGTTTCGGTAGTTATTGTTGATTGTTACTGACTTGTATGGAAACATCTGCAGGTGTTTGTTCCTTGATTAGTTAATTTTATGCTAGGAACGTATGATAGACACTGTTGAAACTGGATAACTGCTGTTGCATGTTCTTTGATTACTTGCATTGTTCAGGACCGCTGTGAGTGACAGATTGCATTACTTAGTTGCATATGTTTCGGTACTTATTGGAGATTGTAACTGACTTGTATGTGATGTGATCTCACCCGAGGAATGTGTGATAGATCACGATTGCCCGATCGTTCTAATGGTTGTTTCAAGTAACTTGGATAGGACCGCGACCCATTGTCTATAAACAAGACAAGAACCTTGGTATAAGTGGAACCGCGACCCGTTGCCTATATACGAGGCAAGAACTTTGGTATAGAGAACGCCACAATCAACCCCACCAAGTTGATTGATAAGTTTCGAACGCCACAAGCTAAAACACTCGATAAGTTCTGAAAGTTCGTAAGGAACAATAAGAGTTAAAAACTCACAATTTTACTCAAAAATGAAGGATGATTGAAATGGTTACATTGAGTGCCTATTTATAGGAGAAAATATAAGACCAACTACTTATCTAGATAAGTTGCACAAGCTATCACGATAAGCTATCAAATCAAGACTACTATCAAAAGGGCATTATTGACACTTATCAAAAGGCATTATTGAGCATTTCACACTTGAAGCTTCTAGGTAAGGTATTAATCATGCAAGTAACTTCTATCTCTTATCTCCTCCAAGTAAATGACGCAATAAATGTTGAGATAAACCTTCAAAATAATGCTTGAATTTAATCTTTGACAAGTTCTTAACATGGACACCTTTATGGGCAATTCATGGATGTGGCTAAAGGACATATTTTGGCCCTTTTTATTCTTGAAAATATAGGAAAAAGGCTAAAGGTTTGAAGTGGGCTTTTATTTCACTCAAATTGGGCTTAAAATGAGGAAGTTATGCCAAAACAATGCACATGGGTGGGCTTGGCCGAATTTATTTATTTTTGGGCTTATTGTGGGATTAAGTGAGACTTGGGCTCCAAAACTTGGACTAATATTAGTCTTTCAACTTGGATAACATTAGAAGCGTGCTTGGTTGTTTTGGCGACAAAACGGGAGCTTGATTCCGACAATATTTAATCATTCCATTGAGAGCATCCTGGAACATCTTGGATTTTGATCTTGTGATAGGTCCGATCTTCCACCTTAACGGATCTTCGTCATCTCGGTCCCTGGACAGGTTCTCATCATTCCCCTCCTCTTGAAAGTGATTTGTCCTCAAATCTTCACCTGCATCAAACAGAGTCAATTCAGTTACATTAAAAACATCATGAACATTATACTCATCTGGAAGATCAAGTTTGTAAGCATTGTCATTGATTTTCTGCAACACTTGAAATGGTCCATCTCCTCTTGGCATTAACTTTGACTTCCGTTTTGTTGGAAACCGTTCCTTCCGCAAATGAAGCCACACCCAATCTCCTGGTACAAAAATAATCTTTCTTTTTCCCTTGTTTGCTTGTTGTTCATACTTCTTGGTGCGCTCTTCAATGTTGTGTTTTGCCTGCTCATGGATTTGCTTGAAAAATTCCGCCTTCTTCCTACCATCTAAATTCAAATACTCATTCACAGGTAAAGGAGTTAAATCCATAGGAGTTAATGGCTTAAATCCATACACAATCTCGAAAGGTGAAAACTTAGTAGCAGAATGCACATTTCGATTATATGCAAACTCAACATGGGGTAAGCATTGCTCCCAAGTTTTCACATTTCTCCCCACTATTGATCTTAATAAAGTACCAAGTGTACGATTCACAACTTCAGTTTGTCCATCCATTTGGGGATGACAAGTTGTAGAAAACAAAAGCTTTGTTCCCAATTTTCCCCACAACGTTTTCCAAAAGTAACTTAAAAACTTTGTGTCCCGATCCGAGACGATAGTTCTTGGCATGCCATGCAATCTAACAACTTCTTTGAAAAAAATATGAAATATGTGCAGGCATCATTGGTTGATTGCATGGAATGAAATGCGCCAGTTTTCGAAAACCGATCAACAACCAAAATATTCGAATCTTTTGCCCATTTTTAAAGTTCTTGGCAATCCACAACAAAATCCAAGAAAGATCAAACTGCATGGTTCACTTTGGTATAGGCAGAGGAAGGTGTATAAACCATGAGGTTGAAACTTTGATTTGCTTGTTTACAAAACAAATGCACTTTCACAAACCTTTCCAACATAAACTTTCAATTTTTGGCTCAAAAGAAAATGTTCCTGCAAAATAATTCAATGTTTTTGGCCAACACCCAAAATGACCCATAAGACCTCCACTATGATGCCTCCCAAACCAAGTTCACGTAAAGAAGTGTTTGGAATGCAAAGCTTTGATTCCTTTGAACAAAAATCCATCATGTATAAAACTTTTCAAAAGAGCCCTTTTCACAAACTTTGGAAAAATCATACCAAAATCCACTCTTTCAGCGATACAACCTCTTTGATTTTTTCAACCTAGAATTTTTAGAAGGTCAAGAGAAAGAGGTAAAGATACTTCGTGAAAGTGCATACAGCCACAATATTTTCCTTTACATTTCTTTGAATCGGAATGACATATGGAAGATGTCTCAAGAAACTCCATCCACGACTAAGCATGTCTCTTGTTGAGCTTTTGTTGTCCTTTTAGAACTTCAAGGACTCATGATCAGAATGAATGACAAACTCCTTGGATCCAGCAATAGTGTTGCCAAGTTTTTAGTGCTCGAACCAAGGCATACAATCTCTTTGTCATATGTGGGATAGTTTAAAGGTTGCACCACTTAACTTTTCACTAAATATGGCCAAATGTTTTCTTCTTGCATTAAAACCTGCACGCAATGCCACACCGAGTGCATCACACTCAATCTCAAAAGTTTTATCAAAATTTGGCAAAGAAAGCAAAGGAGCATGAGTTAAATGAAACATCAGTTTTTCAAAAGCTTGCTCTTGCTCTTTGCCCCATTTAAAACCAACATTCTTTTTAATCACTTCGGTGAGTGGTGATGCCAAGGTGCTAAAGTTTTTCACAAATCGGCGATAAAAACTTGCAAGACCATGAAAACTCCTCACATCACTTACGCACTTTGGAGT
>JAANYP010006124.1:15973-59881 GCA_020465985.1 Centrapalus pauciflorus
CTTTTGTGGATTAAAGTGAGAACTTGGGCTCCAAAACTTGGACTAATATTAGTCTTCAACTTGGATCAACATTAGGAAGCGTGCTTGGTTGTTTTGCGAACAAACGGGAGCTTGATTCCGACAATATTTAATCATTCCATTGAGAGCATCCTGGAACATCTTGGATTTTGATCTTGTGATAGGTCCGATCTTCCACCTTAACGGATCTTCGTCATCTCGGTCCCTGGACAGGTTCTCATCAAAAAGGCATAACTAACCATTCATATAAACCATGCTTTGTTTTGAAAGCTGTTTTCCATTCGTCACCATCATTCATGCGAATTTGATGATACCCGCTCTTTAGATCAATCTTTGAAAACAACTTTGAGCCATACAATTCATCAAGCATATCATCTAACCGAGGGATTGGATGGCGATACTTTACCGTGATATTGTTGATGGCACGACAATCTACACACATCCTCCATGATCCATCCTTCTTAGGTACCAGCAATACGGGAACCGCACACGGACTCATGCTTTCTCGAATCCATCCTTTCTCAAGTAATTCCTTAACTTGCCTTTGCAACTCTTTGGTTTCTTCCGGATTTGTTCTATACGCCGGCTTGTTTGGAATGGAAGAGCCTGGAACAAAGTCAATTTGGTGTTCGATCCCGCGAATTGGTGGCAATCCTTTGGGAATTTCCTCGGGAAACAAGTCTTCAAATTCCTGCAAAAGAGATTTAATTTTGCTCGGGAGAATACCGGCCAACTCATTTGTGATTAAATAAGCTTCTTTGATCAAAAGAAGCACAAAAGACATCTCCGAATTCAAGGCTTCCTTTATTTCACTCCTTCTTGCATATGCACAATATTGACTTTCCTTTTCACCCACAAATATTTTCTTATCTTTTTGTTTTTCATTTGAACCTTTTTTGTGTTCATTATTTTCATTAGGCTCACCTTCTTTGTTTTTCACATCCCTTTGAAGTCGGACTTGATCTTCATAAACTTGACTCGGTGACATCGGCACAAGAGTTATGGCTTTGGTTTTATGAACAAGAGTGTACTTGTTGGTGAAGCCATCATGTTTCACATGCCGATCGTATTGCCATGGCCTACCAAGTAGCAAATGACTTGCTTGCATAGGTACCACATCACACAACACCTCGTCTTCATACTTACCAATGCGAAATGACACCAACACTTGTTTCGTCACACGCACCTCACCACTATCATTAAGCCATTGGAGTTTATATGGCTTTTGATGCTTCATCGTCGGCAATCCTAGCTTTTCAACCATGGAAACACTAGCCACATTAGTACAACTCCCACCATCAATGATAACACTACATACCTTGCCTTGAACATAACACCGAGTGTGAAAGAGGTTTTCCCTTTGTGCATCATCTTCTTCCTTGGAATGAGTGCTCAAGGCTCGCCTTGCAACCAACAATTCTCCTTCTACAGCCATCTCTTCTTCACCATCCGTGTCTTCTTGTGATGATTCGGAAGAATCTGTTTCAATTTCTCCATTTTCTCTAAGCACCATTACAAGCTTATTTGGACATTGACTTGCAATGTGACCCCTGCCAAGACATTTAAAACATTTTATGTCACGAGTTTTAGGAGCATCAGAATTACCTTTCTCCTTGGAAGGGCTTGTTGGTTTTGGACCAGATTTGGGATTAAAAGATGATGAACTTTCAGGCCTTTTGGAGCTACCCGCCTTCCAGGTATTCGTTCTTGATCCACCCCCTCTCTTGAGTTGCTTTTCAATTTTAACCGCCATGTGGACCATGTCTTCAATCTCCACATAATGGTGCATCTCAACACGATCACGAATTTCATAATTGAGGCCATTTAACAACCTGGCCATGGTAGCTTCTCGATCCTCTAGAATGTTGGCTCGGATCATGGTAACCTCCATTTCCTTGAAATAATCATCAACAGACTTACTTCCTTGCTTCAACCCTTGGAGCTTATTGTGAAGGTCACGATAATAGTGACTTGGTACAAAACGTCGTCTCATGACCCTTTTCATTTCTTCCCATGTATCAATGGGTCTTTCTTCGTTTCTTCGCCTACTAATCACAAGTTGATCCCACCATGTTAGTGCATAATCAGAAAATTCAACAACGGCGAGTTTTACTTTTTTACGATTGGAGTAGTCATGGCAATCAAAGATGAACTCCATTTTAGTTTCCCAATCGATGTAGGCTTCCGGATCTGACTTTCCTTGAAACGATGGAATTTTCATCTTGATAGAATTCAAATTGCTGTCTCTTCGGGGCCTTCGTCGAGGAGCTCTTCTTTCAGATTCCCATCCGTCACTTCCTCCATCGTCGTCATGATTTTCATAAGAAACTTGTGATGGCGTGCGGATACGTTGTGGTCTTTCAGTCTCCAATCGGTCCATTCTTTCATGAATTTGGTTGAATTCCGTTCTCATCAATCGTCGCATTTCCTCCATCATGGCTTGAACTTGAAGATTAGGAGGAGGTTGCTCATCCGTCATTTTTTTTTTGCTACAAAATAGAAGACAAAAAGTAATAACAATAAAAATATTATTTCCTCCCCGCACTCCCTTACGTGTTTCACTCAAAATTATGTTCACTCGATTCTCGTGTATGTTGTGTTTGGCTTTTAACCTCTAATGATCTTACCACACCGCCTTTTACCACTCTTTTTAACTCTTAAAGTTCAAAACAAACTAAAAGAAATCAAAATCAAGTGGGCTTGTGGCCTTGAGGAATTCAAAACATACCAAACAACTTTAAGAAGAGATTTGACAAAACCAAATATAACAAGATGAACAATGCTAGTAGTACGTAAATAGAAAAGGAAATGAAAATAAAGAAAACTAACAAGAATTATAATTTACTTTGCGTTCCTTTTTTTTTGTCTTTTCTTTTGCGCTTTTTTTTACCCTTTTTTTTTATCTTTTTTTGTGCTTTGCTTTTTTTTTTTTTTTTTTTTTTTTTTTTTTTTTTTTTTTTTTTTTTTTTTTTTGCTTGTGTTTTTGCTTCCTTTTGTTTTTAGGAACAAATGATGCAAAGTATGAATAAACAGAAAAAAAAACTAAAGAACTCGTATGATCCCCTAAAAAATCAATTAGTAGCAACCAAGTCAATTTTTGACAGGATCCACTACAAACATGAACCACAATGCAATGATGAAGAGAAGAAATTAAAATGAAAGGACGAATAGAAAGAAAGTAAAAGATGATACGAATGAAATATAAAGTAGAAAACAAACCAATAGAACTTGGCTCTGATACCAAATGATGTGATCTCACCCGAGGAATGTGTGATAGATCACGATTGCCCGATCGTTCTAATGGTTGTTTCAAGTAACTTGGATAGGACCGCGACCCATTGTCTATAAACAAGACAAGAACCTTGGTATAAGTGGAACCGCGACCCGTTGCCTATATACGAGGCAAGAACTTTGGTATAGAGAACGCCACAATCAACCCCACCAAGTTGATTGATAAGTTTCGAACGCCACAAGCTAAAACACTCGATAAGTTCTAAAAGTTCGTAAGGAACAATAAGAGTTAAAAACTCACAATTTTACTCAAAAATGAAGGATGATTGAAATGGTTACATTGAGTGCCTATTTATAGGAGAAAATATAAGACCAACTACTTATCTAGATAAGTTGCACAAGCTATCACGATAAGCTATCAAATAAGCAAGACTACTTATCAAAAGGGCATTATTGACATTTCACCACTTGAAGCTTCTAGTAGGTATTAATCATGCAAGTAACTTCTATCTCTTTATCTCCTCCAAGTAAATGACCATAATGTTGAGAAAACCTTCAAAATGCCTTGAATTTAATCTTTGACAAGTTCTTTAACATGGACACCTTTATGGGCAGATTCATGGATGTGGCTAAGGACATATTTTGGGCCCTTTTTATTCTTGAAAATATAGGAAAAAGGCTAAGGTTGAAGTGGGCTTTTATTTCACTCAAATTGGGCTTAAAATGAGGAAGTTATGGCCAAAACAATGCACATGGGTGGGCTTGGCCGAATTTTATTTATTTTTGGGCTTTTGTGGATTAAAGTGAGAACTTGGGCTCCAAAACTTGGACTAATATTAGTCTTCAACTTGGATCAACATTAGGAAGCGTGCTTGGTTGTTTTGCGAACAAACGGGAGCTTGATTCCGACAATATTTAATCATTCCATTTAGAGCATCCTGGAACATCTTGGATTTTGATCTTGTGATAGGTCCGATCTTCCACCTTAACGGATCTTCGTCATCTCGGTCCCTGGACAGGTTCTCATCACTATCGCAAAAGCCCCTTACCGACTTGCTCCGAATGAAATGAAGGAAATGATGAGTCAGTTGCAGGAATTATTGGAAAAAGGGTTTATTCGTCCGAGTACTTCTCCTTGGGGTGCTCCGGTTCTTTTTGTTAAGAAGAAGGATGGTACCTTTCGCATGTGTGTCGATTATCGGGAGTTAAATAAGGTAACTATTAAGAACCGATACCCTCTGCCTAGAATTGATGACTTGTTTGATCAACTGCAAGGGGCTAGTTATTTTTCAAATCCGATCTGGATATCATCAGCTCAAAGTATTTGAGTCTGACGTACCGAAGACTGCATTTCGTACTCGATATGGCCATTTTGAATTCCTAGTAATGCCGTTTGGTCTCACAAATGCCCCGGCAGCATTTATGGACCTCATGAATAGGGTATGTAGACCCATGCTGGATAAATCAGTGATAGTCTTCATTGATGACATCTTGATTTACTCCAAGTCTGAATCTGATAATGCGATGCATTTGCGAGAATTGCTAGAATTGTTACGAAAGGAGCGACTCTATGCAAAATTCTCCAAATGTGAATTCTGGTTACGCAATGTGCAATTTTTAGGACATATTGTCTCGGGTGAGGGAATAGCCGTAGATCCATCAAAGGTTGATGCGGTTCAGAAGTGGGAAGCGCCGAAAAACGTATCTGAAGTTCGGAGTTTCTTGGGTTTAGCGGGCTATTACCGAAGATTTATCCATGATTTCTCCAATATTGCGGTGCCTTTAACCAGTCTGACGAAGAAAGAAGTTAAGTTTGAATGGAATGAATCTCAAGATCGAGCCTTTGAGACTTTGAAGCGTAAGCTAATTGAAGCACCAGTTTTGGCCTTACCTGAGGGTAATGATGATTTTGTAGTCTATAGTGATGCTTCTAAGATGGGATTAGGCTGTGTGTTGATGCAAAGGGAAAAAGTAATTGCCTACGCATCAAGGCAGCTAAAGGCGCATGAGAAGAATTATCCGACGCATGATTTAGAACTTGCAGCCGTGACCTTTGCACTGAAGATTTGGCGGCATTATCTGTATGGGACTAGATGCAAGTTATATACAGATCACAAAAGTCTGAAGTATATATTTGACCAGAAAGAGCTGAATATGCGACAAAGGCGATCTATGGAATTGATTAAAGACTATGACTGTGAGATCCTTTACCATCCAGGTAAAGCAAACATAGTAGCAGATGCCCTAAGCCGCAAAACCGGACCAGACCATTATACCCGATGTTATGCTTTGACTTCTGTTGTTTTGGAGTCTGCCTTGCCTGAGTCGATTATTGCCGCTCAAACCGAAGCCATTCGGGATGAGAACTTGAAATCTGAACGTATGGTTACATATGTGACCCAGCTGACCCTTGATAATCGTGGTCTTAGACGGTTCATGGATAGAATATGGGTTCCCAGACTAGGAGGTATTCGTGATCAAATTCTGTCGGAAGCTCATATGTCGAAATTTTCGGTACATCCTGGTTCTACTAAAATGTACCAAGATTTGAAAACGGATTATTGGTGGCCTGGAATGAAGAAGGACGTAGGACGATATGTAGAAAATTGCATGACTTGTTTACAAGTCAAATCGGAACATCAGAAGCCGTATGGGGAACTACAACCATTGCCAATCCCGGAATGGAAGTGGGACCACATAACCATGGACTTTGTGACGAAGCTGCCCAGGACAAAGCGGAATCATGATTCTATATGGGTAATAGTGGATCGACTCACTAAGTCAGCTCATTTCCTACCCATACGTGAAGATGAACGCCTCGAAAAGTTAGCTGAATTGTACATGAAGGAAATCGTGACTAGACATGGTGTGCCATTGTCTATAGTATCTGACCGTGACAGCAGATTTACTTCCCGTTTTTGGAAGGCTTTTCAGAATGGACTAGGTACCGAACTTAAGATGAGCACCGCCTATCATCCTGAAACTGACGGGCAAAGTGAGAGAACGATTTTGACCTTAGAAGATATGTTACGTGCCTGTGTGATTGATCTCGGTGGAAGTTGGGATACTCACCTGCCGTTTGTGGAGTTTGCTTATAACAATAGTTATCACTCAACTATTGGTATGCCTCCCTATCAGCTTTTGTACGGACGTCGATGCCGAACTCCAACCTGTTGGAGGGAAACAGGTGAACGCCCGATCTCTGGACCAGCAATTTTGCAAGAAGCACACGACCAACTACAGTTGATTCGACAGCGGATTCAGACCTCTCAAGACAGACAAAAGAAGTTTCATGATTGAAGACGGAAACCAATTGCGTTTGAAGTTGGAGATAAAGTGTTGCTGAAGGTCTCGCCAAGAAAAGGAATAGTAAGGTTCGGCAAACGGGGGAAGTTGAGTCCTCGATTTGTTGGTCCTTTTGAAATTCTCGAGCGTGTAGGATTGCAAGCCTACAGACTAAAGTTGCCTGCCGAAATGTCTGGAATTCATGATGTATTTCACGTTAGTAATCTTCGCAAGTGTTTAGTTGACGCTGAAGCTGCGATTCCTTGGAAAGAAGTGCAAATTGACGAGCAGTTGCGATACGAAGAAGAGCCCGAGCGTATAATCGACCATAAGGTTTCGAAATTGCGCAGCAAGGAAATTCCAATGGTGTTAGTTCAATGGAAATACCATAAGGGATCTGCGCATACTTGGGAACGAGAAGACGAGATTAGGCAAAAGTATCCGAAGTTATTCCTGTCTTAGTCGATTCCGAGGACGGAATCAATTTAACGGGGGAAGATTGTAACAGCCCGTAATTTATTAAATATAAATTACAGCATCAGACTTTGGATAATAAAGCACTTTTAATCCAAATATTAGTAATTAACCGAAAATATGAATCTGTAATAGTTAATTATATTAAGTTATAATAAATTATGAAAAGTTGCCCAAAATTAGCTGAAATAAAGTTAATAATTTAAAATTCAGCTAAATGACAAATTAAAGACTGAAAATGACGAAACGGACTAAAATGAATAAAAATATGACTAAAAGACAATTATAGCAAATCTAGAACTCCTTTGCTATTATTTGCATCTGAAATGCAAATCGGATTGTTGGGAATAAAAGTTGGTCGATTCCGGAAATTCAGTAGAAAATCTGATTTTTCTCTCTATTTTCTATAAATAGAGCACTCCTCCTCATTTCTTGAGTTTGGAAGCTTGAACTCTCTCTCCTTCTCTCTCTAAGACTTCACCTTCTCTCTAGCATTTCTCCTAATCGAACCGTCAGATTCTCGTGATTTATACGCCATCGGTTAGAGATCGTCGAGCTCTACACGAATCTATCATTGCATGTTAGATTTCGTCCGGATTTAAGGTAAAAATCGACCCTTTTTCTGACTTTAGTTCGGTTTTGTTGAGCAAATTCGAATTTGCTCATATCTCCTTCATTTGAAGCTGATTTGCTCCCGTTTAGGACTTGTTTTTGCTTGGAAATCACCTCTAATCGAAGGATATATCTTGGACGAAGGTTAGTAACCATTTCTCTATCATATATGATCATATTTAGTTGATAAAACCTGGAAAATCGTTGAACATGTAGAACAGATTCGAAAATCCATGATTAGACTCGAAATTAGTTGAATTCGAATCTAACACCCCCCCTAGATTCGAAATATGCCTCGAATGTATTGTGTAATTCGAATCTGAGGATGCCTTCGAGTCTATGAACACTTTGAATCTATTGTTGGCCTTCGAATCTGTGAATGGGTTCGAATCTAGGGAGCATCGAGTCTAAGTAGGTGTCTCGAATCAAAGTAGTTCGAATCTATAGATTCGAATGATGTGTGATTCGAATCTGTCTCCCTTATTCGAGTTTGATTATGTTCCAAGCCTAAGATTAATTCCTAAATCAGATTAAGTTATTAAACAACCTATTGTAAATGAAAGTATCTTTTGATTATGATAAAAAAATCACAAGTTTCAAGTTGCATATCTATTATATGCACAAATAAATTAACAGACTCTGTATGAACTCTTAGAAATTGTATGTCATGTTTCACCTTGCTAGTAATACGATTGGCTTTGTTTCAAGGCCACATATATCTGTAATTAGATGGATCGTATTAATCTGATAAGAATAGACTCACTTTGGGACGATAGGAACTACCTTCGACTCGACAGATGACAATAACCTGAGTGTGTAACTAGGGTTATATAGATCATGTTACAGACTTGACATTAATATACCAGACTTGAAACTAAACTGCAGGAAACCGCCGAACTGACAGAGTAAATTGAACAGCTTAATTCGTTAAGCATTATCTGACTACGGACTACAGTGAGTGACAGATTTCATTAATTACTTGCATATGTTTCGATACTTATTGGTGAATGTCATTGACTGTATGGAAACTTCCGATTGTTGCTGCATGTTTCTTTAATACTATATTCTATCATAGAAACGTACTTTTGACATTACTAAAGCTAGACACTTGAATTGCCTTGATTGCATGTTCACTTTTACATATGTAAATACTTATCATGCTTACTGCTTACTTGACTGTTGATATACTTGCCGCTGCATACTGCATTATCCGACAGGACCGAATGTGAGATCTCCATTCACAGGAGGGAATTCTGCAGATTCCTTTCCTATATGACTTGTTTCCATACACTTCCCGTAGGGCTTCGGCCTTACACATGGGAATACTGACTGGGTTGTCTCCCAACCTTTTTGCCGTCTCTGACGTAGTGACTTGCCGACAGGAGCTGATAGTATGTTATATATGTGTGGTAACTAATGGAACTCTGTTTACTCACTAAGCAATGTTAGCTTACTCTGTCATGACAACTCTTTTACAGGAAAAGCTGATAAAGGCAAGACCATAGCAGGTAGTTCGTCCCAGGCTAAGTGAATCTGGACTTTGATGAATAGCAGACTTTTGGACTTTTGATTGATGCCTATTTTGAAAAGATGATGCGGTCTCGGGTAGCTTGTTCAGTCTTCCGCACTCTGATTGAAGATTTAGAAGCTAGTTTAGACCACCATTTGATCTTTAACTTATTGTTGTAATTAAGTATTCAGACTGATGGACCTGTGGTATCAAACAATTAGTAATATTTATTACTTAATGAAATCAAATTTTATGACGTGTACTGTTTGTGGTAACTTGGATGTTACAAGATGTTTCCATACAAGTCCGTAATGATCACCAATATGTTCCGAAACATATGCAAGTAAGTAATGCAATGTGTCACTCATAGCGGTCCTGAGTAATGCAAGTAATCAAGGAACATGTTGCAGCAGTTGTCCAGTTTCAGCAGTGTCTATCATACGTTCCTAACATATAATTAAGTAATCAAGAAACAAGCATCAGCAGATCTTTCCGTACAAGTCAGTAATGATCACCAATAAGTACCGAAACATATGCAAGTAGGTAATGTAATCTGTCACTCATAGCGGTCCTGAGCAATGCAAGTAATCAAGGAACACGCTGCAGCAGTTGTCCAGTTTCAGCAGTGTCTATCATACGTTCCTAACATACAATTAAGTAGTCAAGGAACACGCAGCAGCAGATGTTTCCATACAAGTCAGTAACAATCACCAATAGGTACCGAAACATATGCAAGATAGTAATGCAATCGGTCACTCACAGCGGTCCTGAGCAATGCAAGTAATCAAGGAACATGCTGCAGCAATTGTCCAGTTTCAGCAGTGTCTATCATACGTTCCTAACATACAATTAAGTAGTCAAGGATCAAGGAGCAGCAGATGTTTCGATACAAGTCAGTAACAATCACCAATAAGTACCGAAACATATGCAAGTAAGTAATGCAATCGGTTACTCACAGCGGTCGTGAGCAATGCAAGTAATCAAGGAACATGCAGCAGCAGTTGTCTAGTTTCAGCAGTGTCTATCATACGTTCCGAATATACAATTAAGTAATCAAGGAACACGCAGCAGCAGATGTTTCCATACAAGTCAGTAACAATCACCAATAAGTACCGAAACATATGCAAGTAAGTAATGCAATCGGTCACTCACAGCGGTCCTGAGCAATGCAAGTAAACAAGGAACATGCATCGGTAGTTGTCCAGTTTCAGCAGTGTCTATCATACGTTCCTAACATACAATTAAGTAATCAAGGAACCGCAGCAGCAGATGTTTCCATACAAGTCAGTAACAATCACCAATATGTACCGAAACATATGCAAGTAAGTAATGCAATGTGTCACTCATAGCGGTCCTGAGCAATGCAAGTAATCAAGGAACATGCTCAAGTAGTTGTCTAGTTTCAACAGTGTCTATCATACGTTCCTAACATACAATTAAGTAATCAAGAAACAAGCAGCAGTAGATGTTTCCATACAAGTCAGTAATAATCACCAATAAGTACCGAAACAAATGCAAGTAAGTAATGCAATCTCTCACTCACAGCGGTCCTGAGCAATGCAAGTAATCAAGCAACATGCATCAGTAGTTGTCCAGTTTCAGCAGTATCTATCATACATTCCTAACATACAATTAAGTAATCAAGGAACACGCAGCAGCAGATGTTTCCATACAAGTCAGTAACAATCACCAATATGTACCGAAACATATTGATGTGATCTCACCCGAGGAATGTGTGATAGATCACGATTGCCCGATCGTTCTAATGGTTGTTTCAAGTAACTTGGATAGGACCGCGACCCATTGTCTATAAACAAGACAAGAACCTTGGTATAAGTGGAACCGCGACCCGTTGCCTATATACGAGGCAAGAACTTTGGTATAGAGAACGCCACAATCAACCCCACCAAGTTGATTGATAAGTTTCGAACGCCACAAGCTAAAACACTCGATAAGTTCTAAAAGTTCGTAAGGAACAATAAGAGTTAAAAACTCACAATTTTACTCAAAAATGAAGGATGATTGAAATGGTTACATTGAGTGCCTATTTATAGGAGAAAATATAAGACCAACTACTTATCTAGATAAGTTGCACAAGCTATCACGATAAGCTATCAAATAAGCAAGACTACTTATCAAAAGGGCATTATTGACATTTCACCACTTGAAGCTTCTAGTAGGTATTAATCATGCAAGTAACTTCTATCTCTTTATCTCCTCCAAGTAAATGACCATAATGTTGAGAAAACCTTCAAAATGCCTTGAATTTAATCTTTGACAAGTTCTTTAACATGGACACCTTTATGGGCAGATTCATGGATGTGGCTAAGGACATATTTTGGGCCCTTTTTATTCTTGAAAATATAGGAAAAAGGCTAAGGTTGAAGTGGGCTTTTATTTCACTCAAATTGGGCTTAAAATGAGGAAGTTATGGCCAAAACAATGCACATGGGTGGGCTTGGCCGAATTTTATTTATTTTTGGGCTTTTGTGGATTAAAGTGAGAACTTGGGCTCCAAAACTTGGACTAATATTAGTCTTCAACTTGGATCAACATTAGGAAGCGTGCTTGGTTGTTTTGCGAACAAACGGGAGCTTGATTCCGACAATATTTAATCATTCCATTGAGAGCATCCTGGAACATCTTGGATTTTGATCTTGTGATAGGTCCGATCTTCCACCTTAACGGATCTTCGTCATCTCGGTCCCTGGACAGGTTCTCATCATTCCCCTCCTCTTGAAAGTGATTTGTCCTCAAATCTTCACCTGCATCAAACAGAGTCAAGTCAGTTACATTAAAAACATCATGAACATTATACTCATCTGGAAGATCAAGTTTGTAAGCATTGTCATTGATTTTCTGCAACACTTGAAATGGTCCATCTCCTCTTGGCATTAACTTTGACTTCCGTTTTGTTGGAAACCGTTCCTTCCGCAAATGAAGCCACACCCAATCTCCTGGTACAAAAATAATCTTTCTTTTTCCCTTGTTTGCTTGTTGTTCATACTTCTTGGTGCGCTCTTCAATGTTGGGTTTTGCCTGCTCATGGATTTGCTTGACAAATTCCGCCTTCTTCCTACCATCTAAATTCAAATACTCATTCACAGGTAAAGGAGTTAAATCCATAGGAGTTAATGGCTTAAATCCATACACAATCTCGAAAGGTGAAAACTTAGTAGCAGAATGCACATTTCGATTATATGCAAACTCAACATGGGGTAAGCATTGCTCCCAAGTTTTCACATTTCTCCCCACTATTGATCTTAATAAAGTACCAAGTGTACGATTCACAACTTCAGTTTGTCCATCCGTTTGGGGATGACAAGTTGTAGAAAACAAAAGCTTTGTTCCCAATTTTCCCCACAACGTTTTCCAAAAGTAACTTAAAAACTTTGTGTCCCGATCCGAGACGATAGTTCTTGGCATGCCATGCAATCTAACCACTTCTTTGAAAAACAAATCTGAAATATGTGAGGCATCATTGGTTCGATTGCATGGAATGAAATGCGCCATTTTCGAAAACCGATCAACAACCACAAATATCGAATCTTTGCCATTTTTAGTTCTTGGCAATCCCAACACAAAATCCATAGAAAGATCAACCCATGGTTCACTTGGTATAGGCAGAGGAGTGTATAAACCATGAGGTTGAACCTTTGATTTGGCTTGTTTACAAACAATGCACTTTTCACAAACTTTTCCAACATAAACTTTCATTTTTGGCCAAAAGAAATGTTCCTGCAAAATATTCAATGTTTTTGCCACACCAAAATGACCCATAAGACCTCCACTATGTGCCTCCCAAACCAAAAGTTCACGTAAAGAAGTGTTTGGAATGCAAAGCTTTGATTCTTTGAACAAAAATCCATCATGTATGAAAAACTTTTCAAAAGAGCCCTTTTCACAACTTTGAAAAATCATACCAAAATCCACATCTTCACGATACAACTCTTTGATTTGTTCAAAACCTAGAATTTTAGAGTCAAGAGAAGAGAGTAAAGAGTACCTTCGTGAAAGTGCATCAGCCACAATATTTTCCTTACCTTTCTTGAATCGGATGACATATGGAAATGTCTCAAGAAACTCCATCCACCTAGCATGTCTCTTGTTGAGCTTTTGTTGTCCTTTTAGAAACTTCAAGGACTCATGATCAGAATGAATGACAAACTCCTTGGTCCACAAATAGTGTTGCCAAGTTTTTAGTGCTCGAACCAAGGCATACATCTCTTTGTCATATGTGGGATAGTTTAAAGTTGCACCACTTAACTTTTCACTAAAATATGCCAATGGTTTTCCTTCTTGCATTAAAACCGCACCAATTCCAACACCCGATGCATCACACTCAATCTCAAAAGTTTTATCAAAATTTGGCAAAGAAAGCAAAGGAGCATGAGTTAAATGAAACTTCAGTTTTTCAAAAGCTTGCTCTTGCTCTTTGCCCCATTTAAAACCAACATTCTTTTTAATCACTTCGGTGAGTGGTGATGCCAAGGTGCTAAAGTTTTTCACAAATCGGCGATAAAAACTTGCAAGACCATGAAAACTCCTCACATCACTTACGCACTTTGGAGTTGGCCAATCTTGAATAGCCTTTACCTTTTCTTCATCAACAGATATTCCATGAGAACTAACCACATATCCAAGAAATACAATGTGGTCGGTACAAAAAGTGCACTTCTTCCAGTTCGCATAAAGCTGTTCCTTCCTAAGCACACTCAAAACACACGTTAGATGCTCAAGATGATCATTCAAACTCTTAGAATAAATCAAAATATCATCAAAGTAAACGACCACAAATTTCCCAATAAAATCACGCAAAACATGGTTCATTAATCTCATGAACGTACTTGGAGCATTAGTTAACCCAAAAGGCATAACTAACCATTCATATAAACCATGCTTTGTTTTGAAAGCTGTTTTCCATTCGTCACCATCATTCATGCGAATTTGATGATACCCGCTCTTTAGATCAATCTTTGAAAACAACTTTGAGCCATACAATTCATCAAGCATATCATCTAATCGAGGGATTGGATGGCGATACTTTACCGTGATATTGTTGATGGCACGACAATCTACACACATCCTCCATGATCCATCCTTCTTAGGTACCAGCAATACGGGAACCGCACACGGACTCATGCTTTCTCGAATCCATCCTTTCTCAAGTAATTCCTTAACTTGCCTTTGCAACTCTTTGGTTTCTTCCGGATTTGTTCTATACGCCGGCTTGTTTGGAATGGAAGATCCTGGAACAAAGTCAATTTGGTGTTCGATCCCGCGAATTGGTGGCAATCCTTTGGGAATTTCCTCGGGAAACAAGTCTTCAAATTCCTGCAAAAGAGATTTAATTTTGCTCGGGAGAATACCGGCCAAATCATTTGTGATTAAATAAGCTTCTTTGATCAAAAGAAGCACAAAAGACATCTCCGAATTCAAGGCTTCCTTTATTTCACTCCTTCTTGCAAATGCACAATATTGACTTTCCTTTTCACCCACAAATATTTTCTTATCTTTTTGTTTTTCATTTGAACCTTTTTTGTGTTCATTATTTTCATTAGGCTCACCTTCTTTGTTTTTCACATCCCTTTGAAGTCGGACTTGATCTTCATAAACTTGACTCGGTGACATCGGCACAAGAGTTATGGCTTTGGTTTTATGAACAAGAGTGTACTTGTTGGTGAAGCCATCATGTTTCACATGCCGATCGTATTGCCATGGCCTACCAAGTAGCAAATGACTTGCTTGCATAGGTACCACATCACACAACACCTCGTCTTCATACTTACCAATGCGAAATGACACCAACACTTGTTTCGTCACACGCACCTCACCACTATCATTAAGCCATTGGAGTTTATATGGCTTTTGATGCTTCATCGTCGGCAATCCTAGCTTTTCAACCATGGAAACACTAGCCACATTAGTACAACTCCCACCATCAATGATAACACTACATACCTTGCCTTGAACATAACACCGAGTGTGAAAGAGGTTTTCCCTTTGTGCATCATCTTCTTCCTTGGAATGAGTGCTTAAGGCTCGCCTTGCAACCAACAATTCTCCTTCTACAGCCATCTCTTCTTCACCATCCGTGTCTTCTTGTGATGATTCGGAAGAATCTGTTTCAATTTCTCCATTTTCTCTAAGCACCATTACAAGCTTATTTGGACATTGACTTGCAATGTGACCCCTGCCAAGACACTTAAAACATTTTATGTCACGAGTTTTAGGAGCATCAGAATTACCTTTCTCCTTGGAAGGGCTTGTTGGTTTTGGACCAGATTTGGGATTAAAAGATGATGAACTTTCAGGTCTTTTGGAGCTACCCGCCTTCCAGGTATTCGTTCTTGATCCACCCCCTCTCTTGAGTTGCTTTTCAATTTTAACCGCCATGTGGACCATGTCTTCAATCTCCACATAATGGTGCATCTCAACACGATCACGAATTTCATAATTGAGGCCATTTAACAACCTGGCCATGGTAGCTTCTCGATCCTCTAGAATGTTGGCTCGGATCATGGTAACCTCCATTTCCTTGAAATAATCATCAACAGACTTACTTCCTTGCTTCAACCCTTGGAGCTTATTGTGAAGGTCACGATAATAGTGACTTGGTACAAAACGTCGTCTCATGACCCTTTTCATTTCTTCCCATGTATCAATGGGTCTTTCTTCGTTTCTTCGCCTACTAATCACAAGTTGATCCCACCATGTTAGTGCATAATCAGAAAATTCAACAACGGCGAGTTTTACTTTTTTACGATTGGAGTAGTCATGGCAATCAAAGATGAACTCCATTTTAGTTTCCCAATCGATGTAGGCTTCCGGATCTGACTTTCCTTGAAACGATGGAATTTTCATCTTGATAGAATTCAAATTGCTGTCTCTTCGGGGCCTTCGTCGAGGAGCTCTTCTTTCAGATTCCCATCCGTCACTTCCTCCATCGTCGTCATGATTTTCATAAGAAACTTGTGATGGCGTGCGGATACGTTGTGGTCTTTCAGTCTCCAATCGGTCCATTCTTTCATGAATTTGGTTGAATTCCGTTCTCATCAATCGTCGCATTTCCTCCATCATGGCTTGAACTTGAAGATTAGGAGGAGGTTGCTCATCCGTCATTTTTTTTGCTACAAAATAGAAGACAAAAAGTAATAACAATAAAAATATTATTTCCTCCCCGCACTCCCTTACGTGTTTCACTCAAAATTATGTTCACTCGATTCTCGTGTATGTTGTGTTTGGCTTTTAACCTCTAATGATCTTACCACACCGCCTTTTACCACTCTTTTTAACTCTTAAAGTTCAAAACAAACTAAAAGAAATCAAAATCAAGTGGGCTTGTGGCCTTGAGGAATTCAAAACATACCAAACAACTTTAAGAAGAGATTTGACAAAACCAAATATAACAAGATGAACAATGCTAGTAGTACGTAAATAGAAAAGGAAATGAAAATAAAGAAAACTAACAAGAATTATAATTTACTTTGCGTTCCTTTTTTTTGTCTTTTCTTTTGCGCTTTTTTTTACCCTTTTTTTTTTATCTTTTTTTGTACTTTTTTTTTGCGATTTCTTTTTTTTTTTTTTTTTTTTTTTTTTTTTTTTTTTTTTTTTTTTTTTTTTTTTGCTTGTGTTTTTGCTTCCTTTTGTTTTTAGGAACAAATGATGCAAAGTATGAATAAACAGAAAAAAAAAACTAAAGAACTCGTATGATCCCCTAAAAAATCAATTAGTAGCAACCAAGTCAATTTTTGACAGGATCCACTACAAACATGAACCACAATGCAATGATGAAGAGAAGAAATTAAAATGAAAGGACGAATAGAAAGAAAGTAAAAGATGATACGAATGAAATATAAAGTAGAAAACAAACCAATAGAACTTGGCTTTGATACCAAATGATGTGATCTCACCCGAGGAATGTGTGATAGATCACGATTGCCCGATCGTTCTAATGGTTGTTTCAAGTAACTTGGATAGGACCGCGACCCATTGTCTATAAACAAGACAAGAACCTTGGTATAAGTGGAACCGCGACCCGTTGCCTATATACGAGGCAAGAACTTTGGTATAGAGAACGCCACAATCAACCCCACCAAGTTGATTGATAAGTTTCGAACGCCACAAGCTAAAACACTCGATAAGTTCTAAAAGTTCGTAAGGAACAATAAGAGTTAAAAACTCACAATTTTACTCAAAAATGAAGGATGATTGAAATGGTTACATTGAGTGCCTATTTATAGGAGAAAATATAAGACCAACTACTTATCTAGATAAGTTGCACAAGCTATCACGATAAGCTATCAAATAAGCAAGACTACTTATCAAAAGGGCATTATTGACATTTCACCACTTGAAGCTTCTAGTAGGTATTAATCATGCAAGTAACTTCTATCTCTTTATCTCCTCCAAGTAAATGACCATAATGTTGAGAAAACCTTCAAAATGCCTTGAATTTAATCTTTGACAAGTTCTTTAACATGGACACCTTTATGGGCAGATTCATGGATGTGGCTAAGGACATATTTTGGGCCCTTTTTATTCTTGAAAATATAGGAAAAAGGCTAAGGTTGAAGTGGGCTTTTATTTCACTCAAATTGGGCTTAAAATGAGGAAGTTATGGCCAAAACAATGCACATGGGTGGGCTTGGCCGAATTTTATTTATTTTTGGGCTTTTGTGGATTAAAGTGAGAACTTGGGCTCCAAAACTTGGACTAATATTAGTCTTCAACTTGGATCAACATTAGGAAGCGTGCTTGGTTGTTTTGCGAACAAACGGGAGCTTGATTCCGACAATATTTAATCATTCCATTGAGAGCATCCTGGAACATCTTGGATTTTGATCTTGTGATAGGTCCGATCTTCCACCTTAACGGATCTTCGTCATCTCGGTCCCTGGACAGGTTCTCATCACATATGCAAGTAAGTAATGCAATCTGTCACTCATAGCGGTGCTGAACAATGCAAGTAATCAAGGAACATGCTCTAGTAGTTGTCCAGTTTCAGTAGTGTCTATCATACGTTCCTAACATACAATTAAGTAATCAAGAAACAAGCAGTAGCAAATGTTTCCATACAAGTCAGTAAATAATCACCAATAAGTACCGAAACATATGCAAGTAAGTAATGCAATCTATCACTCACAGCGGTCCTGAGCAATGCAAGTAATCAAGGAACATGCATCAGTACTTGTCCAGTTTCAGCAGTGTCTATCATATGTTCCTAACATACAATTAAGTAATCAAGGAACACGCAGCAGCAAATGTTTCCATACAAGTCAGCAACAATCACCAATAGGTACCGAAACATATGCAAGAATGTAATGCAATCGGTCACTCACAGCGGTCCTGAGCAATGCAAGTAATCAAGGAACATGCTGCAGCAGTTGTCCAGTTTCAGCAGTGTCTATCGTACGTTCCTAATATACAACTAAGTAGTCAAGGAACAAGGAGTATCAGATGTTTCCATACAAGTCAGTAACAATCACCAATAAGTACCGAAACATATGCAAGTAAGTAATGCAATCGGTCACTCACAGCGGTCGCGAGCAATGCAAGTAATCAAGGAACATGCAGCAGCAGTTGTCCAGTTTCAGTAGTGTCTATCATACGTTCCTAACTTACAATTAAGTAATCAAGGAACACGCAGCAGCAGATGTTTCCATACAAGTCAGTAACAATCACCAATATGTACCGAAACTGTAACAGCCCGTAATTTATTAAATATAAATTACAGCATCAGACTTTGGATAATAAAGCAATTTTATCCAAATATTAGTAATTAACTGAAAACATGAATCTTAAATAGTTAATTATATTAAGTTATAATTAATTATGAAAAGTTGCCCAAAATTAGCTGAAATAAAATTAATAATTAAAATTCAGCTAAATGACAAATTAAAGACTGAAAATGACGAAACGGACTAAAATGAATAAAAAAATATGACTAAAAGACAATTATAGCTGTAACATCCAATTTTCCACAAACAGTACACGTCATAATATTTCATTTCATAAATAATATTAATTGTTTGATACCACAGGCCCATCAGCAAAATACTAAAATACAACAATGTTTTAAAGATCAAATGGTGGTCTAACTAGCTTCTAAAATCTTCAATCAGAGTGCGGAAGACTGAACAAGCTACCCGAGACCGCATTGTCTTTACAAAATAGGCATCATCAAAAGTCCAAAGGTTTGCTATTCATTCAAGTCCAGATTCACTTAGCCTGGGACGAACTACCTGCTATGGTTTTGCCTTTATCAGCTTTTCCTGAAAAAGAGATGTCATGACAGAGTAAGCTAACAAAGCTTAGTGAGTTAACAGAGTTCCATTAGCTACCACACATATATAACATACTAATAGCTCTTGCCGGCAAGTCAACACGTCAGAGACGGCAAAAGGTTGGGAGACAACCCAGTTTGTTTTCCCCTATGTAAAGCCGAAGCCCTACGGGAAGTGTATGGAAACAAGTCATATAGGAAAGGAATCTGCAGAATTCCCTCCTGTGAATGGAGATCTCGCATTCGGTCCTATCGGATGATGCAGTATGCAACGGCAAGTATATAAACAGTCAAGTAAGCAGTAAGCATGATACGTATTTACATGGAATGTAAAAGTGAACATGCAATCAAGGCAATTCAAGTGTCTAGCTTCAGTAATGTCAAAAGTACGCTTCTATGATACAATAAAGTATAAAAGAAAACATGCAGCAACAAACGGAAGTTTCCATACAGTCCATGACATTCACTAATAAGTATCGAAACATATGCATGTAATTAATGAAATCTGTCACTCACAGTGGTCCGTAGTCAGATAGTGCTTAACAAATTAAGCTGTTCGGTTTACTCTGTCAAATCGACGGGTTCCTGCATTTCAGTTTCAAGTCTGACATATTAATGTCAAGTCTGAGTCATAAACTATATAATCCTAGTTATATATTTAGGTCATTATCAATTCTAACTGTCGAGTCTGAGGTAGTTCCTATCGTCCCAAGGTGAGTCTATCCTTATTAGATTAATACGATTCATCTGATTACAGATGTGTGACCTTGAACGATCGTATTTCTTAGCAAGTTAAACAGGTCATACACATTCCAAGGGTTCATACAGAGTCTGTTAATTCATTTGTGCATAAAATAGATATGCAACTTGAATTTGTGAGTTTTATCATAATCATATTATACTTTTAATTACAATTGGTTGATTAATCACTTAATCTGATTTTAGGAATTTAACTTTGACTAGGAACAAACACAGATTTGAATTTAAAGAGATAGTTTTGAAACACATACATATTCGAATCTATGAAGTTAGATTCGAACATATACATTCGAAGGCAATAAATTCGATCCCAAGGCATAGATTCGAAGGCCCTCAACATTTTTGAAGCATTTAAAGACTCGAAGGCATCCAATAGACTCGAACCTAACAGACTCGAAGGCATAGATTCGAAGGCCCTCAACAGACTCGAAGCAATTAAATTCTAGGAACAGATTCGAATTTATGGGAGACAGATTCGAATAGTGTATAATTCGAATCTATAGATTCGAAATACACATAGATTCGAAGGCTTACTTAGGTTCGAAACACACAATCAGATTCGAAGCACACAATCAGACTCGAAGCACACACAGACTCGAACTCACACACACAGACTCGAACTCACACACACAGACTCGAACTCACACACACAGACTCGAACTCACACTCAATCGAGTTTAAGTATGAAGGTCTCG
The DNA here is from genome assembly GCA_020465985.1 of Centrapalus pauciflorus. Lineage (NCBI taxonomy): Eukaryota > Viridiplantae > Streptophyta > Magnoliopsida > Asterales > Asteraceae > Centrapalus > Centrapalus pauciflorus. The sequence goes on from JAANYP010006124.1 coordinate 36,843, forward strand.
AGTTTGTTCTACTTGTTCAACGATTTTCCAGGATTTATCAACTAAATATGAACATAAATGATAGAGAAATGGCTACTAACCTTCGTCCAAGATATATCCTTCGACTATGGATGATTTCCAAGCAAGAACAGGTCCTAATCGAGGGCAAATCAGCTTCAAATGAAGGAAAATGAACAAACTCGAATTTGTTCTTTCAAAACCAAACTAAAAGTCAGAAAAAAGAAAAAAAACGGTCGATCTTACCTCAAATTCGGACGAAATCCAACACGGGATGGTAGATTCGCGAAGAACTCGACGATCTCTATTCAATGGCGTAAAAAACACGAGAATCCAACGGTCCGATTTGAAGAAAAGCTAGAGAGAAGGAGGAGAGTATAGAGAGAGAGAAGGAGAGCAACTTTCCAAACTTCTAAAAGTGAGGAGTGTAGCTCCTAATTATAGGGAAATAGGGAAAATCTGATATTCTACTGAATTTTCCGGAATTGTCCAACTTTTATTCCCAATATTCCGATTTGCATTTCCGATACAAATATTAGCAAAGAAGTTATAGATCTGCAACAATTGTCTTTTAGTAAATTTTAACTCATTTTAGTCAGTTTCGCTATTTTCAGTCATTAATTTGTCATTTAGCTGAATTTTAATTATTAACTTAATTTCAACTAAATTTTAACTTAATATAATTAATTATTTCAGATTCACATTATCAGCTAATTACTAATTATTGGATAAAATTACTTTATTATCCAAAGTTTGCAGCTGTAATTATATTTAATAAATTACGGGCTGTTACAATCTTCCCCCGTTAAATTAATTCCGTCCTCGGAATTAGCTAAGACAGAAATAACTTCGGATACTTTATGGTCGATTTTACGCTCAGGCTCTTCTTCGTACCGCAACTGCTCATCTAATTGCACGTCTTTCCAAGGAATCACGGCTTCAGCGTCAGCTAAACACTTTCGAAGGTTACTCACATGAAATACATCATGAATCCCAATCATTTCGGCAGGCAGCTTTAGTCTGTAGGCTTGCAGCCCTATACGTTCGAGAATTTCAAAAGGACCCACAAATCGAGGGTTCAACTTCCCCCGTTTGCCGAACCTTACTATCCCTTTTCTTGTCGAGACCTTCAGCAACACTCTATCTCCAACTTCAAACGAGATTGGTTTCCGTCTTTTATCATGATATTTCTTTTGTCCGTCTTGAGAATTCTGTATCCGCTGCCGAATCCATTGTAGTTGATCATGGGCTTCTTACAGAATTGCTGGTCCAGAGATCGGGCGCTCACCTGTTTTCCTCCAACAGGTTGGAGTTAGGCATCGACATCTTTCCACCGGAATCAATCACACAGGCGTGTAACATATCTTCTAAGGTCAAAATCGTCCTCTCACATTGCCCGACAGTTTCAGGATGGTAAGCGGTGCTCATCTTAAGTTCAGTCCCTAGTCCATTCTGGAAAGTCTCCAAAAACGAGAAGTAATTCTGCTGTCACGGTCAGATACTATAGACAATGGCACACCATCTCTAGACACGATTCCCTTTACGTACAATTCAGCTAACCTTTCGAGGCGTTCATCTTCACGAATGGGTAGGAATTGGGCTGACTTAGTAGGTCGATCCACTACTACTCTTATAGAGTCATGATTCCGCTAAGTCCTGGGCAGCTTCGCACGGTCAGATTCAGACTTAGAGTAAATCAAAATGTCATCAATAAAGGCTATCACTGATTTGTCCAGCATTGGCCTACATACTCTATTCATAAGGTCCACAATTGCGGCCGGGGCATTGGTGAGACCGAACGGTATTGCTAGAAACTCAAAATGGCCGTGACAAGCACGAAATGAGACTGAAATCTCGAGTCCTTCTATCGTCATAAACATAACGTTCATTTCCTTCGGGGGTTCTAATTCTAACTATCCTTTTTGGCACAAAGGATTTCAGCATTGATCGCCATGAGCCTGTCCATTCCTATAATAATATCTTATTCTCTAAACCACATCGGTATCAGGTCGAAGTCTAAAGAGAGGTCATCAATCACTAACTTACAGGAACGAAAGATTCTACTTATAGTCACAAAACTTGGGCTCACAGTTTCTATATCTAATGGTACAGGTAGCATTATAGGAGCAAAATCATACAGTTTAGCAAACTTTTCAAACACATATGACAGATTAGAGTAGGCATTGAGTTAACAAGAAATATACCTATGGCTACATCAGCAGTCTCTTTTGCCTCATTGGCTGTCATCTGGAAAGATCTTGGTTGATTCCTCGGAGCAGAAGAACCCTTAAACGATTGCCGGGGTGAAAATGCAGGCGGAGGAATAAATCGAGGTCGGGTACAGTCTTTAGCATGGTGCCCCAACGTAATGCAGTTTCGACAAGCCTCACTGCGCCTGGGACATTCTGACCTATCATGACCATTCTGTCTGCAGCAGTAGCACCTCACGAACTCAGGATCACATTTTCCTTCATGAATCTGCTTGCAGCGAGGACAAACAGACCTTGGCGTAGCGGTCACAGCATAAGATTTAGTCTTTTTAAAAGGCTGTTTATTTCCCTGCCTTAAACTTTCACTCTCCTTTTCAGATTTTTCTTTCTTGCTAGACTTGGCAATAAAAAGAGTCGCTCGCTCCGGATAGATTTCAAGTTTTCCTACCTTAGCAACTTCAACTACTTCCATATCACTTCCCGGTCTGCCAGAATTCACAAAAAGATCCCTTTGACGTCCCTCAGAGGGCTCATGCCTAAGTTTCCTTTTTCGATTCTTCTTGGGTTTTGCTAACATTTCTTCCCTATACTTCAATTCTAACTCCCGTAACCTAAGTTCTCGCAACCTAAGTTCTTCTTCACGGCGTTTAAAGTCAATTTCACGCTGGATTTCTTCGTCAGTTTGCACAACTGCTTTACCCTTAATCAGCAAGTCCTTAATTTCCTTAAATCGGTCTTCAACCGACATATCAGTCTGCAGTCGATTCCTATCCATCATCAGCTGAATTTGTCTACGATTTTCATCATTCAGCTTGTGAATGAGATCAAATAATTGAGCCTGCTGGGGAGGCACAAGCGTAGCAGTACTGCTTGAGTCATTAGCAGTATTTCCAAGGTCAGTGCCTAATTCCTCTACATGAACAGATTCTTTGTGTTGATCAGCTGCAGTATTAGCAGCTTTATCAACCCTTGAGGAACCGGCAACAGTCGGATTCTTATCAGCCATTGGCTGAAAATATAAAGGAAATAACTATCATTTCCTGATTCAATTTAAGCACATTTCGAGTCATAATACCTACGTCAGATAATCATATCTAAATTCATAGTTATGAAGGCAGTTAGTCAGGCTCACAAAGTCAAGTTAAAGTCAAGTCAATATCACGCAGTCAATCCCTCCCCCATCCTATCAGTCATCATTTGCCTATCTTAGGTCAGTTTGTGTGGGTAGTCCTTTACTAATTAAGTTACCCTAGGCCTCGGTGACTTGTTCGGGAATTCAGAGTCACATAGTCCATATCATACCAGTAGTTTAAGTATCGGGTGGCCAATCCGATGGTTAAACTGCTGCTCTGATACCAACTTGTAACATCCAATTTTCCACAAACAGTACACGTCATAATATTTCATTTCATAAATAATATTAATTGTTTGATACCACAGGCCCATTAGCAAAATACTAAAATACAACAATGTTTTAAAGATCAAATGGTGGTCTAACTAGCTTCTAAAATCTTCAATCAGAGTGCGGAAGACTGAACAAGCTACCCGAGACCGCATTGTCTTTACAAAATAGGCATCATCAAAAGTCCAAAGGTTTGCTATTCATTCAAGTCCAGATTCACTTAGCCTGGGACGAACTACCTGCTATGGTTTTGCCTTTATCAGCTTTTCCTGAAAAAGAGATGTCATGACAGAGTAAGCTAACAAAGCTTAGTGAGTTAACAGAGTTCCATTAGCTACCACACATATATAACATACTAATAGCTCTTGCCGGCAAGTCAACACGTCAGAGACGGCAAAAGGTTGGGAGACAACCCAGTTTGTTTTCCCCTATGTAAAGCCGAAGCCCTACGGGAAGTGTATGGAAACAAGTCATATAGGAAAGGAATCTGCAGAATTCCCTCCTGTGAATGGAGATCTCGCATTCGGTCCTATCGGATGATGCAGTATGCAACGGCAAGTATATAAACAGTCAAGTAAGCAGTAAGCATGATACGTATTTACATGGAATGTAAAAGTGAACATGCAATCAAGGCAATTCAAGTGTCTAGCTTCAGTAATGTCAAAAGTACGCTTCTATGATACAATAAAGTATAAAAGAAAACATGCAGCAACAAACGGAAGTTTCCATACAGTCCATGACATTCACTAATAAGTATCGAAACATATGCATGTAATTAATGAAATCTGTCACTCACAGTGGTCCGTAGTCAGATAGTGCTTAACAAATTAAGCTGTTCGGTTTACTCTGTCAAATCGACGGGTTCCTGCATTTCAGTTTCAAGTCTGACATATTAATGTCAAGTCTGAGTCATAAACTATATAATCCTAGTTATATATTTAGGTCATTATCAATTCTAACTGTCGAGTCTGAGGTAGTTCCTATCGTCCCAAGGTGAGTCTATCCTTATTAGATTAATACGATTCATCTGATTACAGATGTGTGACCTTGAACGATCGTATTTCTTAGCAAGTTAAACAGGTCATACACATTCCAAGGGTTCATACAGAGTCTGTTAATTCATTTGTGCATAAAATAGATATGCAACTTGAATTTGTGAGTTTTATCATAATCATATTATACTTTTAATTACAATTGGTTGATTAATCACTTAATCTGATTTTAGGAATTTAACTTTGACTAGGAACAAACACAGATTTGAATTTAAAGAGATAGTTTTGAAACACATACATATTCGAATCTATGAAGTTAGATTCGAACATATACATTCGAAGGCAATAAATTCGATCCCAAGGCATAGATTCGAAGGCCCTCAACATTTTTGAAGCATTTAAAGACTCGAAGGCATCCAATAGACTCGAACCTAACAGACTCGAAGGCATAGATTCGAAGGCCCTCAACAGACTCGAAGCAATTAAATTCTAGGAACAGATTCGAATTTATGGGAGACAGATTCGAATAGTGTATAATTCGAATCTATAGATTCGAAATACACATAGATTCGAAGGCTTACTTAGGTTCGAAACACACAATCAGATTCGAAGCACACAATCAGACTCGAAGCACACACAGACTCGAACTCACACACACAGACTCGAACTCACACACACAGACTCGAACTCACACACACAGACTCGAACTCACACTCAATCGAGTTTAAGTATGAAGGTCTCGAGTTTGTTCTACTTGTTCAACGATTTTCCAGGATTTATCAACTAAATATGAACATAAATGATAGAGAAATGGCTACTAACCTTCGTCCAAGATATATCCTTCGACTATGGATGATTTCCAAGCAAGAACAGGTCCTAATCGAGGGCAAATCAGCTTCAAATGAAGGAAAATGAACAAACTCGAATTTGTTCTTTCAAAACCAAACTAAAAGTCAGAAAAAAGAAAAAAAAACGGTCGATCTTACCTCAAATTCGGACGAAATCAAACACGGGATGGTAGATTCGCGAAGAACTCGACGATCTCTATTCAATGGCGTAAAAAACACGAGAATCCAACGGTCCGATTTGAAGAAAAGCTAGAGAGAAGGAGGAGAGTATAGAGAGAGAGAAGGAGAGCAACTTTCCAAACTTCTAAAAGTGAGGAGTGTAGCTCCTAATTATAGGGAAATAGGGAAAATCTGATATTCTACTGAATTTTCCGGAATTGTCCAACTTTTATTCCCAATATTCCGATTTGCATTTCCGATACAAATATTAGCAAAGAAGTTATAGATCTGCAACAATTGTCTTTTAGTAAATTTTAACTCATTTTAGTCAGTTTCGCTATTTTCAGTCATTAATTTGTCATTTAGCTGAATTTTAATTATTAACTTAATTTCAACTAAATTTTAACTTAATATAATTAATTATTTCAGATTCACATTATCAGCTAATTACTAATTATTGGATAAAATTACTTTATTATCCAAAGTTTGCTGCTGTAATTATATTTAATAAATTACGGGCTGTTACAATAGCAAATCTAGAACTTCTTTGCTATTATTTGCATCTGAAATGCAAATCGGAGTGTTGGGAATAAAAGTTGGTCAATTTCGGAAAAATTCAGTAGAAGATCTGATTTTCCCTATTTCCCTATAAATAGGGCATTCCTCCTCATTTCTTAAGTTTGGAAGACTTGAGACTCTCTCTCTCTCTCTCTAAGACTTCACCTTCTCTCTAGCATTTCTCCTAAACGATCCGTCGGATTCTCGTGATTTATACGCCATCGGTTAGAGATCGTCGAGCTCTACACGAATCTATCATTGCATGTTAGATTTCGTCCGGATTTAAGGTAAAATCGAACCTTTTTTTGACTTTTAGTTCGGCTTTGAGGAGAAAATTCGAGTTTGCTCAAATCCCCTTCATTTCAAAGCTGATTTATTTACTCTTGTTTAGGACTTGTTCTTGCTTGGAAATCATCCATAGTCAAAGGATATATCTTGGACGAAGGTTAGTAACCATTTCTCTATCATTTATGTTCATATTTAGTTGTTAAAAACCTGGAAAAACGATGAACTAGAAGAACAAACTCGAGAGATCCATGAACAGACTCGAATTCACTAGACTCGAATTGTATGGTTTCGAATCTATGAATTCGAATCTGTCCCCCCCTAGACTCGAGACGTGCTTCGACTCTATGTGTATATTTCGAGTTTATGTCCCTTGTTCGAGTCTGTGCATGCCTTAGAATCTATTAGCTTCGAATCTAATTCCTAGAATCGAAAATTGGTTGCTTCGAATCTGTGTGGGCTTTCGAGTCTATGCATAGTTCGAACCTAATCTCTTTTATGTGTGTCTCGAATCTACCCATTAGATTCGAAGGGTCCCCCTCTCGAATCTGCCTATTCCTATATGAATTTGCCATAATCAAATCTGGTTCTTGTTCCAAACCTAAGATTAATTCCTAAATCAGATTAAGTTATTAAACAACCTATTGTAATTAAAAGTATAATATGATTATGATAAAACTCACAAGTTCAAGTTGCATATCTATTTTATGCACAAATGAATTAACAGACTCTGTACGAACCCTTAGAATGTGTATGTCCTATTCACCTTGCTAAGTAATACGATTGGCTTTGTTTCAAGGCCACACATCTGTAATTAGATGGATCGTATTAATCTGATAAGAATAGACTCACCTTGGGACGATAGGAACTACCTCAGACTCGACAGCCAGAATTGACAATAACCTGAATATATAGCTAGGGTTATATAGATTATGTCACAGACTTGACATTAATATGCCAGACTTGAAACTGAACTGCAGGAAACCGCCGATTTGACAGAGTAAACTGAACCGCTTAATTCGTTAAGCATTATCTGACTACGGACCACTGTGAGTGACAGATTTCATTAATTACTTGCATATATTTCGATACTTATTGGTGAATGTCATCGACTGTATGGAAACTTCCGATTGTTGCTGCATGTTTCTTTAATACTATATTGTATCATAGAAACGTACTTTTGACATTACTGAAGCTAGACACTTGAATTGCCTTGATTGCATGTTCACTTTTACATTTTATGTAAATACTTATCATGCTTACTGCTTACTTGACTGTTGATATACTTGCCGCTGCATACTGCATTATCCGACAGGACCGAATGTGAGATCTCCATTCACAGGAGGGAATTCTGCAGATTCCTTTCCTATTTGACTTGTTTCCATACATTTCCCGTAGGGCTTCGCCCTTACACAGGGGAATACAAACTGGGTTGTCTCCCAACCTTTTTGCCGTCTCTGACGTATTGCCGACAGGAACTGATAGTATGTTATATGTGTGTGGTAACTAATGGAACTCTGTTTACTCACTAAGCATTGTTAGCTTACTCTGTCATGACAACTCTTTTTCAGGAAAAGCTGATAAAGGCAAGACCATAGCAGGTAGTTCGTCCCAGGCTAGGTGAATCTGGACTTTGATGAATAGCAGACTTTTGGACTTTTGTTGACGCCTATTTGAAAAGATGATGCGGTCTCGGGTAGCTTGTTCAGTCTTCCGCACTCTGATTGAAGATTTAGAAGCTAGTTTAGACCACCATTTGATCTTTAATATATATTGTTGTAATTAAGTAATCAGGCAGATGGACCTGTGGTATCAAACAATTAGTAATATTTATTATTGAATGAAATGAAATATTATGGCGTATACTGTTTGTGGTAACTTGGATGTTACAAAGTTGGTATCAGAGCAGCAGTTTAATCATCGGGTTGGCCACCCGATACTTAAACTACTGGTATGGTATGGACTATGTGACTCTGATTTCCCGAACAAGTCACCGAGGCCTAAGGTAACTTAATTAGTAAAGGACTACCCACACAACTTGACCTAAGATAGGCAAATGATGACTGATAGGATGGGGGAGGGATTGACTGCTTGATACTGACTTGACTTTCACTTGACTTTGTGCCAGCCTGACTGACTGCCTTCATATCTATGAAATTTAGATGTGATTATCTGACATAGGAATTATGACTCGAATCGTGCTTATTTGAATTAGGAAATAATAGTTATTTCCTTTATATTTTCAGCCAATGGCTGATAAGAATCCAAATGTTGCTGGTACCTCGACTGTTGGTAAAGCTGCTGATGCTGCAGCTGATCAACACAAAGAATCTGTTCATGTAGAGGACTTAGGCACTGACCCTGAAAATACTGCTAATGACTCAAGCAGTACTCCCACCCCTGTGCCTCCTCAGCAGGCTCAGTTGATAGATCTCGTTCATAAGTTGAATGAGGATAATCGTAGACAGATGCAGCTTATGATGGATAGGAATCGATTACAGACTGATATGGCAGTTGAAGACCGATTTAAGGAGATTAAGGACTTGCTGACTAAGGGTAAAGCGGTGATGCAGTCTGGTGAGGAAGACCAGCGAGAAATTGACTTTAAGCGCCGTGAAGAAGAACTTAGGTTAAGAGAACTTAAGTTACAGGAGCTAGAGTTGAAATATAGGGAAGAGATGTTGGCGAAGCCCAAAAAGGATCGGGAGAGGAAACATAGACAGGAGCCCTCTGATGACAGTGAGACTGATTCCTCTGACCATCACGTTAAGGTAGGACGTGAGTGTACGTTTGTTGATTTCAAGAAGTGTGGAGCTCGTACGTTTGCGGGGTCATCTGATCCTGTTAAAGCTATGGACTGGGTCGCGAATGTGGAGAAAGCGTTTAAACTCTCCAAGTGTGGTGAAAAAGACAAGGTTACGTTTGCAACGGGAATGTTGGAAGATGGAGCCGGCCGTTGGTGGAAGTCTATCACAAATCCCATGTCTGAAGCAATGGAGAAATCCTTTACTTGGGATCAATTCAAGATTCATCTGAAGGAGAAATACTGCCCCCAGGATGTTAAGCGCCAGATGGAGAAAACCCTGCTATCTTTTCAGCAAGGTACAAGATCCGTGACGGACTATGAGCTGGAATTTACCAGGCTCTCGCTATTATCTGATCACCCTGTTGATACTGATGAAAGGAGAAGGGATTTGTTTGTGGATGGTCTGGATCGAGAAATCCGGAAGTTTGTAAAGTCCGGCAGACCGAGAAGTTATATCGAAGCGGTTGAAATTGCTAGGGTAGGTGAACTTGAAATCTATCCTGAGCGAGCGTGTCCTTTTATTGCTAAATCTAGTAAGAAGGAAAAATCTGAGAAAGCTGGGAAGGAGAGAATGGAAAGGAAGAATGAAAGTTCGAAGAAGGGAGATAAGCAGTCTTCTAAGAAGGCTAAATCTTATGCTGTGACCTCTACGCCAAGGTCTGCTTGTCCTCGCTGCAAGCAGATTCATGAAGGAAAGTGCGATCCTGCGTTCGTTAAGTGCTATTGCTGTAGGCAGAATGGTCATGATAGGTCAGAATGTCCCAGGCGCAGTGAGGCTTGCCGTAACTGCATCACGTTGGGGCACCATGCTAAAGACTGTACTCGGCCCCGATTTGTTCCTCCGCCTGCATCTTCACCTCAGCAATCAGTCAAGGGTTCTTCTGCCCCGAGGAATCAGCCAAGATCTTTCCAGATGACAGCTGAAGAGGCAAAAGAGACTGCTGATGTCGTCATGGGTACATTTCTTGTTAACTCTATGCCTGCTTTGATCCTATTTGACTCTGGCTCTAATCTGTCATATGTGTCTGAAAAGTTTGCTAAACAGTTTGATTTTGCCCCTGTAATGTTACCTGCACCCTTAGACATAGAAACTGCTAGCTCGAATTTTGTGACTGTGAATAGAGTCTTCCGTTCCTGTAAGCTAGTGATTGATGACCTCTCCTCAGATGTTGACCTGATACCGATGTGGATTAGAGAATTCGATATTATTATAGGAATGGACTGGCTTATGACGAATAATGCTGAAATCCTTTGTGCTAAAAGGATAATTAGAATTAGAACCCCCGAAGGAAGTGAACGTTATGTTTATGGCGATAGAAAGACTCGAAATTTAGGTCTCATCTCTGTAATGAAAGCCCGAAAGTGCCTAACCAAAGGTTGTTCCGCCTATTTAGCCTATGCCATAGATGCTAAAGAAGTTAAAAAGACTGTATCTGAAGTACCTGTAGTCCAAGAATTCCCTGATGTATTCCCGGATGACATCTCTGGTTTGCCACCAGATCGTCAAATTGAATTCCATATTGACCTTGTACCGGGTGCTGCTCCTATCGCGAAAGCCCCTTACCGTCTTGCTCCAAATGAAATGAAGGAAATGATGAATCAGTTGCAGGAATTATTGGAAAAAGGGTTTATTCGTCCGAGTACTTCTCCTTGGGGTGCTCCGGTTCTTTTCGTTAAGAAGAAGGATGGTACCTTTCGCATGTGTATCGATTATCGGGAGTTAAATAACGTAACTATTAAGAACCGATACCCTCTGCCTAGAATTGATGACTTGTTTGATCAACTGCAAGGGGCTAGTTATTTTTCAAAGATTGATCTCCGATCTGGATACCATCACTCAAAGTATTTGAGTCTGACGTACCGAAGACTGCATTTCGTACTCGATATGGCCATTTTGAATTCCTAGTAATGCCGTTGGTCTCACAAATGCCCCGTCCGCATTTATGGACCTCATGAATAGGGTATGTAGACCAATGCTGGATAAATCAGTGATAGTCTTCATTGATGACATCTTGATTTACTCTAAGTCTGAATCTGACCATGCGATGCATTTGCGAGAACTGCTAGAATTGTTACGAAAGGAGCGACTCTACGCAAAGTTTTCCAAATGTGAATTCTGGTTACGCCAGGTGCAATTTTTAGGACATATTGTCTCAGGTGAGGGAATAGCCGTAGATCCATCAAAGGTTGATGCGGTTTAGAAGTGGGAAGCGCCGAAAAACGTATCTGAAGTTCGAAGCTTCTTAGGTTTAGCGGGCTATTACCGAAGATTTATTCGTGATTTCTCCAAGATTGCAGTGCCTTTAACCAGTCTGACGAAGAAGGAGGTTAAGTTTGAATGGAATGAATCTCAAGATCGAGCCTTTGAGACTCTGAAGCGTAAGCTAATTGAAGCACCGATTCTGGCCTTACCTGAGGGTAATGATGATTTTGTAGTCTATAGTGATGCTTCTAAGATGGGATTAGGCTGTGTGCTGATGCAAAGGGATAAAGTAATTGCCTACGCATCAAGGCAGCTAAAGACGCATGAAAAGAATTACCCGACGCATGACTTGGAGCTTGCATCCGTGACTTTTGCATTGAAGATTTGGCGGCATTATCTGTACGGGACCAGGTGTAAATTATATACGGATCACAAGAGTCTGAAGTATATATTTGACCAAAAAGAGCTGAATATGCGACAAAGGCGATATATGGAATTGATTAAAGACTATGACTGTGAGATCCTTTACCATCCAGGTAAAGCAAACATTGTAGCAGATGCCCTAAGCCGCAAAACCGGACAAGATCATTATAGCCGATGTTATGCTTTGACTTCTGTTGTTTTGGAGTCTGCCTTGCCTGAGTCGAATATTGTAACATCCAATTACCACAAACAGTACACGTCATAATATTTCATTTGATTAAGTAATAATAATTGTTTGATACCACAGGTCCCACAGCAAGAATACTTAATTACAACAATATTAAAATCAAATGGTGGTCTAACTAGCTTCTAAATCTTCAATCAGAGTGCGGAAGACTGAACAAGCTACCCGAGACCGCATCATCTTTTCAAAATAGGCGTCATCAAAGTCCAAAATTCTGCTATTCATCGAATGTCCAGAATCACTTAGCCTGGGACGAACTACCTGCTAGGGTCTTGCCTTTATCAACCTTTCCTGAAAAAGAGTTGTCATGACAGAGTAAGCTAACAAAGCTTAGTGAGTTAACAGAGTTCCATTGGTTACCACACACATATAACATACTATCAGATCCTGTCGGCAACACGTCAGAGACGGCAAAAGGTTGGGAGACAACCCAGTCAGTATTCCCATGTGTAAGGTCGAAGCCCTACGGGAAGTGTATGGAAACAAGTCAATTAGGAAAGGAATCTGCAGAATTCCTTCCTGTGAATGGAGATCTCACATTCGGTCCGGTCGGATAATGCAATATGCAGCGGCAAATATTTATACAGTCAAGTAAGCAATGAGCATGATACGTATTTACATAAAATGTAAAAGTGAGCAGGCAATCAAGGCAATTCAAGTGTCTAGCTTCAGTAATGTCAAAAGTACGTTTCTATGATACAATATAGTATTAAAGAAACATGCAGCAACAGTCAGTAGTTTCCATACAGTCAATACATTCACCAATAAGTATCGAAATATATGCAAGTATTTAATGAAAATCTGTCACTCACAGTGGTCCGTAGTCAGATAATGCTTAACGAATTAAGCGGTTCAATTTACTCTGTCAAATCGACGGGTTCCTGCATTTCGGTTTCAAGTCTGGCATATTAATGTCAAGTCTGAGTCATAATCTATATAACCCTAGTTATATATTCAGGTCATTGTCAATTCTGGTTATCGAGTCTGAGGTAGTTCCTATCGTCCCAAGGTGAGTCTATTCTTATCAGATTAATACGGTTCATCTAATTACAGATATGTGGCCTTGAACAAAGCCAATCGTATTACTTAGCAAGGTGAACAGGACATACAAATTCTAAGGGTTCAACCAGAGTCTGTTAATTTATTTGTGCATATTATAGATACGCATCTTAAACTTGTGAGTTTAATCAATATCAAAAGATACCTTTCATGCAATAGGTTGTTTAATCACTTAATCTGATTTTAGGAATTTAACTTTGGCTAGGAACAAACACAGATTCGAATTAAAGAAGTTAGATTCGAACCACCCTATTTCGAATCTATAGATTCGAATGCATACATAGCTAGATTCGAATGCATACATAGCTAGATTCGAATGCATAAATCCGAGATGGGCTAGACAGATTCGAAGGCCTACATTCGAGTCTAGGGAGGGTCAGATTCGATACACTCATATTCGAATCTAGCAAGACAGATTCGAAACACATAAATTAGATTCTAAGGGGAGTAGATTCGAACTGCACATCCTCGAGTCTGAGTGATTAGATTCGAACACATGAATAACTCGAGTTTGTTCTACAAGTTCAACGGTTTTCCAGGTCTTTAACTACGAAACTTGAACATAAATGAGGAAAAATAGATACTAACCTTCGTCCAAGCTATAACCTTCGACTATGGATGATTTCCAAGCAAAAACAGGTCCTAAACGGAAGCAAATCAGTTTCAAATGAAGGGAAAATGAGCAAACTCGAAAATGCTCTTTCAAAACCGAACCAAAAGTCAGAAAAATGGTCGATCTTACCTCAAATCCGGACGAAATCAAACATGTAATGGTAGATTCGTGAAGAACTCGTCGATCTCTAACCGATGGCGTAAGAATCACGAGAATCCGACGGTTCGATTAGTAGAAAAGCTAGAGAGAAGATGTAACTTAGAGAGAGAAGGAGGAGAGAGTTCTTAGATTTCCAAACCTAAGAAATGAGGAGGGGAGGTCATATTTATAGGGAAAATAGGGAAAGATCAGATTTTCTACTGAATTTTCCAGAATTGACCAACTTTATTTCCCAACAATCCGATTTGCATATTTGTCTTTTAGTCACATTTTTATTCATTTTAGTCCGTTTCGTCACTTTCAGTCTTTAATTTGTCATTTAGCTGAAAATTAATTATTAATATTTGGATAAAATTGCTTTATTATCAAAAGTCTGATGCTGTAATTTATATTTAATAAATTACGGGCTGTTACAAATATTGCCGCTCAAACCGAAGCCATTCGGGATGAGAACTTGAAATCTGAACGTATGGTTACTTATGTGACCAAGCTGACCCTCGATAATCGTGGTCTTAGACGGTTCATGGACAGAATATGGGTTCCCAGACTAGGAGGTATTCGTGATCAAATTCTGTCGGAGGCTCATATGTCAAAATTTTCGATACACCCTGGTTCTACTAAAATGTATCAAGACTTGAGAACGGAATATTGGTGGCCTGGAATGAAGAAAGACGTAGGACGATATGTGGAAAATTGCATGACTTGTTTACAAGTCAAATCGGAACATCAGAAGCCGTATGGGGAACTACAACCATTGCCAATCTCGGAATGGAAGTGGGACCACATAACCATGGACTTTGTGACGAAGCTGCCCAGGACTAAGCGGAATCATGACTCTATATGGGTAATAGTGGATCGACTTACTAAGTCAGCTCATTTCCTACCCATACGTGAAGATGAACGCCTCGAAAAGTTAGCTGAATTGTACGTAAAGGAAATCGTGACTAGACATGGTGTGCCATTGTCTATAGTATCGGACCGTGACAACAGATTTACTTCTCGTTTTTGGAAGGCTTTTCAGAATGGACTAGGAACTGAACTTAAGATGAGCACCGCTTATCATCCAGAAACCGACGGGCAAAGTGAGAGAACGATTTTGACCTTAGAAGATATGTTACGTGCCTGTGTGATTGATCTCGGTGGAAGTTGGGATACTCACCTGCCGTTTGTGGAGTTTGCTTATAACAATAGTTATCACTCGACTATTGGTATGCCTCCATATCAGCTTTTGTACGGACGTCGATGCAGAACTCCAACCTGTTGGAGGGAAACAGGTGAACTGCCGATCTCTGGACCAGCGATTTTGCAAGAAGCCCATGACCAACTACAGTTGATTCGACAGCGGATTCAGACTTCTCAAGACAGACAAAAGAAGTATCATGATAAAAGACGGAAACCAATCGCGTTTGAAGTTGGAGATAAAGTGTTGCTGAAGGTCTCGCCAAGAAAAGGAATAGTAAGGTTCGGCAAACGGGGGAAGTTGAGCCCTCGATTTGTGGGTCCTTTTGAAATTCTCGAGCGTGTAGGATTGCAGGCCTACAGATTGAAGTTGCCTGCCGAAATGTCTGGGATTCATGATGTATTTCATGTGAGTAATCTGCGAAAGTGTTTAGTTGATGTTGAAGCTGCGATTCCATGGAAAGACGTGCAAATTGACGAGCAATTGCGATTCGAAGAAGAGGCTGAGCGTATAATCGATCATAAGATTTCGAAATTGCGCAACAAGTAAATTCCAATGGTGTTAGTTCAATGGAAATACCATAAGGGATCTGCGCAAACTTGGGAACGAGAAGACGAGATTAGGCAGAAATATCCGAAATTATTCCTGTTTTAGTCGATTCCGAGGACGGAATCAATTTAACGGGGGAAGATTGTAACAGCCCGTAATTTATTAAATATAAATTACAGCATCAGACTTTGGATAATAAAGCAATTTTATCCAAATATTAGTAATTAACTGAAAACATGAATCTTAAATAGTTAATTATATTAAGTTATAATTTATTTATGAAAAGTTGCCCAAAATTAGCTGAAATAAAATTAATAATTAAAATTCAGCTAAATGACAAATTAAAGACTGAAAATGACGAAACGGACTAAAATGAATAAAAAATATGACTAAAAGACAATTATAGCAAATCTAGAACTTCTTTGCTATTATTTGCATCTGAAATGCAAATCGGAGTGTTGGGAATAAAAGTTGGTCAATTCCGGAAAAATTCAGTAGAAGATCTGATTTTCCCTATTTCCCTATAAATAGGGCATTCCTCCTCATTTCTTAAGTTTGGAAACTAGAAACTCTCTCCTTCTCTCTCTAAGACTTCTCCTTCTCTCTAGAATTTCTCCTAAACGATCCGTCGGATTCTCGTGATTTATACGCCATCGGTTAGAGATCGTCGAGCTCTACACGAATCTATCATTGCATGTTAGATTTCGTCCGGATTTAAGGTAAAATCGAACCTTTTTCTGACTTTTAGTTCGGCTTTGAGGAGAAAATTCGAGTTTGCTCAAATCCCCTTCATTCAAAGCTGATTTTTTACTCTTGTTTAGGACTTGTTCTTGCTTGGAAATCATCCATAGTCAAAGGATATATCTTGGACGAAGGTTAGTAACCATTTCTCTATCATTTATGTTCATATTTAGTTGTTAAAAACCTGGAAAAACGATGAACTAGAAGAACAAACTCGAGAGATCCATGAACAAACTCGAATTCACTAGACTCGAATTGTATGGTTTCGAATCTATGAAGTCGAATCTGTTCCCCTCCCTGGACTCGAGATGTGCTTCGACTCTATGTGTATATTTCGAGTTTATGTCCCTTGTTCGAGTCTGTGCATGCCTTAGAATCTATTAGCTTCGAATCTAATTCCTAGAATCGAAAATAGGTTGCTTCGAATCTGTGTGGGCTTTCGAGTCTATGCATAGTTCGAACCTAATCTCTTTTATGTGTGTCACGAATCTACCCATTAGATTTGAAGGGTCCCCCTCTCGAATCTGCCTATCCCTATATGAATTTGCCATGATCAAATCTGGTTCTTGTTCCAAACCTAAGATTAATTCCTAAATCAGATTCAGTTATTAAACAACCTATTGTAATTAAAAGTATAATATGATTATGATAAAACTCACAAGTTCAAGTTGCATATCTATTTTATGCACAAATGAATTAATAGACTCTGTACGAACCCTTAGAATGTGTATGTCCTATTCACCTTGCTAAGTAATACGATTGGCTTTGTTTCAAGGCCACACATCTGTAATTAGATGGATCGTATTAATCTGATAAGAATAGACTCACCTTGGGACGATAGGAACTACCTCAGACTCGACAGCCAGAATTGACAATAACCTGAATATATAGCTAGGGTTATATAGATTATGTCACAGACTTGACATTAATATGCCAGACTTGAAACTGAACTGCAGGAAACCGCCGATTTGACAGAGTAAACTGAACCGCTTAATTCGTTAAGCATTATCTGACTACGGACCACTGTGAGTGACAGATTTCATTAATTACTTGCATATATTTCGATACTTATTGGTGAATGTCATCGACTGTATGGAAACTCCCGATTGTTGCTGCATGTTTCTTTAATACTATATTGTATCATAGAAACGTACTTTGACATTACTGAAGCTAGACACTTGAATTGCCTTGATTGCATGTTCACTTTTACATTTTATGTAAATACTTATCATGCTTACTGCTTACTTGACTGTTGATATACTTGCCGCTGCATACTGCATTATCCGACAGGACCGAATGTGAGATCTCCATTCACAGGAGGGAATTCTGCAGATTCCTTTCCTATTTGACTTGTTTCCATACATTTCCCGTAGGGCTTCGCCCTTACACAGGGGAATACAAACTGGGTTGTCTCCCAACCTTTTTGCCGTCTCTGACGTATTGCCGACAGGAACTGATAGTATGTTATATGTGTGTGGTAACTAATGGAACTCTGTTTACTCACTAAGCATTGTTAGCTTACTCTGTCATGACAACTCTTTTTCAGGAAAAGCTGATAAAGGCAAGACCATAGCAGGTAGTTTGTCCCAGGCTAGGTGAATCTGGACTTTGATGAATAGCAGACTTTTGGACTTTTGTTGACGCCTATTTGAAAAGATGATGCGGTCTCGGGTAGCTTGTTCAGTCTTCCGCACTCTGATTGAAGATTTAGAAGCTAGTTTAGACCACCATTTAATCTTTAATATATATTGTTGTAATTAAGTAATCAGGCAGATGGACCTGTGGTATCAAACAATTAGTAATATTTATTATTGAATGAAATGAAATATTATGGCGTGTACTGTTTGTGGAAACTTGGATGTTACAGAAACATATGCAAGTAAGTAATGCAATGTGTCACTCATAGCGGTCCTGAGTAATGCAAGTAATCAAGGAACATGTTGCAGAAGTTGTCCAGTTTCAGCAGTGTCTATCATAGGTTCCTAACATATAATTAAGTAATCAAGAAACAAGCATCAACAGATGTTTCCATACAAGTCAGTAATGATCACCAATATGTACCGAAACATATGCAAGTAAGTAATGCAATGTGTCACTCATAGCGGTCCTGAGCAATGCAAGTAATCAAGGAACATGTTGCAGCAGTTGTCCAGTTTCAGCAGTGTCTATCATACGTTCCTAACATATAATTAAGTAATCAAGAAACAAGCATCAGCAGATGTTTCCATACAAGTCAGTAATGATCACCAATAAGTACCGAAACATATGCAAGTAAGTAATGCAATCTGTCACTCATAGCGGTCCTTAGCAATGCAAGTAATCAAGGAACATGCATCAGTACTTGTTCAGTTTCAGCAGTGTCTATCATATGTTCCTAACATACAATTAAGTAGTCAAGGAACTCGCAGCAGCAGATGTTTCCATACAAGTCAGCAACAATCACCAATAGGTACCGAAACATATGCAAGAATGTAATGCAATCGGTCACTCACAGCGGTCCTGAGCAATGCAAGTAATCAAGGAACATTCTGCAGCAGTTGTCCAGTTTCAGGAGTGTCTATCATACGTTCCTAATATACAATTAAGTAGTCAAGGAACAAGGAGTAGCAGATGTTTCCATACAAGTCAGTAACAATCACCAATAAGTACCGAAACATATGCAAGTAAGTAATGCAATCGGTCACTCACAGCGGTCGTGAGCAATGCAAGTAATCAAGGAACATGCAGCAGCAGTTGTCCAGTTTCAGTAGTGTCTATCATACGTTCCTAACTTACAATTAAGTAATCAAGGAACACGCAGCAGCAGATGTTTCCATACAAGTCAGTAACAATCACCAATATGTACCGAAACATATGCAAGAAAGTAATGCAATGTGTCATTCATAGCGGTCCTGAGTAATGCAAGTAATCAAGGAACATGTTGCAGCAGTTGTCCAGTTTCAGCAGTGTCTATCATAGGTTCCTAACATATAATTAAGTAATCAAGAAACAAGCATCAGCAGATGTTTCCATACAAGTCAGTAATGATCACCAATATGTACCGAAACATATGCAAGTAAGTAATGCAATGTGTCACTCATAGCGGTCCTGAGTAATGCAAGTAATCAAGGAACATGTTGCAGCAGTTGTCCAGTTTCAGCAGTGTCTATCATACGTTCCTAACATATAATTAAGTAATCAAGAAACAAGCATCAACAGATGTTTCCATACAAGTCAGTAATGATCACCAATAAGTACCGAAACATATGCAAGTAAGTAATGCAATCGGTCACTCACAGCGGTCCTGAGCAATGCAAGTAATCAAGGAAACATGCTGCAGCAGTTGTCCAGTTACAGTAGTGTCTATCATACGTTCCTAACATACAATTAAGTAGTCAAGGAACACGCAGCAGCAGATGTTTCCATACAAGTCAGTAACAATCACCAATAGGTACCGAAACATATGCAAGAAAGTAATGCAATCGGTCACTCATTGCGGTCCTGAGCAATGCAAGTAATCAAGGAACATGCTGCAGCAGTTGTCCAGTTACAGCAGTGTCTATCATACGTTCCTAACATACAATTAAGTAGTCAAGGAACACGCAGCAGCAGATGTTTCCATACAAGTCAGTAACGATCACCAATAGGTACCGAAACATATGCAAGAAAGTAATGCAATCGGTCACTCACAGCGGTCCTGAGCAATGCAAGTAATCAAGGAACATGCTGCAGCAGTTGTCCAGTTACAGTAGTGTCTATCATACGTTCCTAACATACAATTAAGTAGTCAAGGAACACGCAGCAGCAGATGTTTCCATACAAGTCAGTAACAATCACCAATAGGTACCGAAACATATGCAAGAAAGTAATGCAATCGGTCACTCATAGCGGTCCTGAGCAATGCAAGTAATCAAGGAACATGCTGCAGCAGTTGTCCAGTTACAGCAGTGTCTATCATACGTTCCTAACATACAATTAAGTTGTCAAGGAACAAGGAGCAGCAGATGTTTCCATACAAGTCAGTAACAATCACCAATAAGTACCGAAACATATGCAAGTAAGTAATGCAATCGGTCACTCACAGCGGTCGTGAGCAATGCAAGTAATCAAGGAACATGCAGCAGCAGTTGTCCAGTTTCAGCAGTGTCTATCATACGTTCCGCACATTCAATTAAGTAATCAAGGAACACGCAGCAGCAGATGTTTCCATACAAGTCTGTAACAATCACCAATATGTACCGAAACATATGCAAGTAAGTAATGCAATGTGTCACTCATAGCGGTCCTTAGTAATGCAAGTAATCAAGGAACATGTTGCAGCAGTTGTCCAGTTTCAGCAGTGTCTATCATAGGTTCCTAACATATAATTAAGTAATCAAGAAACAAGCATCAGCAGATGTTTCCATACAAGTCAGTAATGGTCACCAATATGTACCGAAACATATGCAAGTAAGTAATGCAATGTGTCACTCATAGCGGTCCTGAGTAATGCAAGTAATCAAGGAACATGCAGCAGCAGTTGTCCAATTTCAGCAGTGTCTATCATACGTTCCTCACATGCAATTAAGTAATCAAGGAACACGCAGCAGCAGATGTTTCCATACAAGTCAGTAACAATCACCAATAAGTACCGAAACATATGCAAGTAAGTAATGCAATCGGTCACTCACAGCGGTCCTGAGCAATGCAAGTAATCAAGGAACATGCATCTGTAGTTGTCCAGTTTCAGCAGTGTCTATCATACGTTCCTAACATACAATTAAGTAATCAAGGAACACGCAGCAGCATATGTTTCCATACAAGTCAGTAACAATCACCAATATGTACCGAAACATATGCAAGTAAGTAATGCAATGTGTCACTCATAGCGGTCCTGAGTAATGCAAGTAATCAAAGAACATGTTGCAGCAGTTGTCCAGTTTCAGCAGTGTCTATCATACGTTCCTAACATATAATTAAGTAATCAAGAAACAAACATCAGCAGATGTGTCCATACAAGTCATTAATGATCACCAATAAGTACCGAAACATATGCAAGTAAGTAATGCAATCTATCACTCACAGCGGTCCTGAGCAATGCAAGTAATTAAGGAACATGTTGCAGTAGTTGTCCAGTTACAGCAGTGTCTATCATACGTTCCTAACATACAATTAAGTAGTCAAGGAACATGGAGCAGCAGATGTTTCCATACAAGTCAGTAACAATCACCAATAAGTACCGAAACATATGCAAGTAAGTATGCAATGTGTCACTCATAGCGGTCCTGAGCAATGCAAGTAATCAAGGAACATGCTGCAGCAGTTGTCCAGTTTCAGCAGTGTCTATCATACGTTCCTAACATACAATTAAGTCGTCAAGGAACACGCAGCAGCAGATGTTTCCATACAAGTCAGTAATAATCACCAATATGTACCGAAACATATGCAAGTAAGTATGCAATGTGTCACTCATAGCGGTCCTGAGTAATGCAAGTAATCAAGGAACATGTTGCAGCAGTTGTCCAGTTTCAGCAGTGTCTATCATACGTTCCTAACATACAATTAAATAGTCAAGGAACACGCAGCAGCAGATGTTTCCATACAAGTCAGTAACAATCACAAATATGTACCGAAACATATGCAAGTAAGTATGCAATGTGTCTCTCATAGCGGTCCTGAGTAATGCAAGTAATCAAGGAACATGTTGCAGCAGTTCAAGTTTCAGCAGTGTCTATCATACGTTCCTAACATACAATTAAGTAGCCAAGGAACACGCAGCAGCAGATGTTTCCATACAAGTCAGTAACAGTCACCAATAAGTACCGAAACATTAAGTAATGCAATCGGTCACTCACAGCGGTCGTGAGCAATGCAAGTAATCAAGGAACATGCAGCAGCAGTTGTCCAGTTTCAGCAGTGTCTATCATACGTTCCTAACATACAATTAAGTAATCAAGGAAAACGCTGCAGCAGATGTTTCCATACAAGTCAGTAACAATCACCAATAAGTACCGAAACATATGCAAGTAAGTAATGCAATCGGTCACTCACAGCGGTCCTGAGCAATGCAAGTAATCAAGGAACATGCATCAGTAGTTGTCCAGTTTCAGCAGTGTCTATCATACGTTCCTAACATACAATTAAGTAATCAAGGAACACGCAGCAGCAGATGTTTCCATACAAGTCAGTAACAATCACCAATATGTACCGAAACATATGCAAGTAAGTAATGCAATGTGACACTCATAGCGGTCCTGAATAATGCAAGTAATCAAAGAACATGTTGCAGCAGTTGTCCAGTTTCAGCAGTGTCTATCATACATTCCTAACATATAATTAAGTAATCAAGAAACAAACATCAGCAGATGTTTCCATACAAGTCAGTAATGATCACCAATAAGTACCGAAACATATGCAAGTAAGTAATGCAATCTATCACTCACAGCGGTCCTGAGCAATGCAAGTAATCAAGGAACATGCATCTGTAGTTGTCCAGTTTCAGCAGTGTCTATCATACGTTCCTAACATACAATTAAGTAGTCAAGGAACACTCAGCAGCAGATGTTTCCATACAAGTCAGTAACAATCACCAATATGTACCGAAACATATGCAAGTAAGTAATGCAATGTGTCACTCATAGCGGTCCTGAGCA
>JAANYP010006125.1:8484-28450 GCA_020465985.1 Centrapalus pauciflorus
TCGGCTGTCATCTGAAAGGCTCTCGGTTGATTCCTCGGAGCAGAGGAACCCTTAACTGATTGCTGAGGTGATGATGTAGGCGGAGGAACATATCGAGGCCGAGTACAATCTTTAGCATGATGCCCCAACGTAACGCAGTTTCGACAAGCCTCCTCGCGTCTAGGACATTCTGACCTGTCGTGACCATTCTGTTTACAGCAGTAACACTTAACAAATGCAGGATCGCATTTCCCTTCATGAGTTTGCTTGCATCGAGGACAAGCAGGCTTTGGTGTCGAGGACACAGCGAACGACTTAGCTTTCTTGGAAGACTGCTTATCTCCCACCTTCGAACTTTCATACTTCCTTTCCGATCTCTCCTTCCCGGCTTTATCAGATTTTTCCTTCTTGCTGGATTTAGCAATAAAAGGACACGCGCGCTCAGGATAGATTTCAAGCTCACCTACCCTAGCAATTTCCACCGCCTCAATATAACTTTTCGGTCTGCCGGACTTCACAAACTTCCGGATTTCTCGATCCAGACCATCCACAAACAAATCCCTTCTTCTTTCGTCAGTGTCAACGGGGTGATCAGATAGTAGTGAGAGCCTGGTAAATTCCAGCTCATAGTCAGTTACAGATCTCGTACCTTGCTGAAAAGATAGCAGGGTTTTCTCCATTTGACGCTTGACATCCTGGGGGCAGTATTTTTCTTTCAGATGAATCTTAAATTGTTCCCACGTAATGGATTTCTCCATTGCTTCAGACATGGGATTAGTAATCGACTTCCACCAGCGGCCAGCTCCATCTTCTAACATTCCCGTCGCAAATGTCACTTTATCTTCTTCGTTACACTTGGAGAGTTTAAACGCCTTCTCCATGTTTGCGACCCAGTCTATAGCCTTAACAGGATCCGATGTTCCCGCAAAAGTACGAGCTCCACACTTTTTGAAGTCGACAAACGTACACTCACGTCCTACCTTAACGTGATGGTCAGAAGAGTCAGTCTCACTTTCGTCAGAGGACACGTGTCTACGCTTCCTCTTCCTGTCCTTCTTCGGCTTCGCTAATAATTCTTCCCTATGCTTCAGTTCTAATTCTTGTAACTTAAGTTCTCGCAACCTAAGTTCTTCTTCACGGCGCTTAAATTCCATCTCGCGCTGGACTACTTCATCAGTCTGCATCACTGCTTTACCCTTGGTCAATAATTCCTTAATCTCCCTAAATCTGTCTTCAACTGCCATATCAGTCTGCAGTCGGTTCCTATCCATCATAAGCTGCATTTGCCTACGGTTATCCTCATTCAACTTATGAACAAGGTCAATCAATTGAGCCTGCTGGGGAGGCACAGGGGTGGCAGTACTGCTTGAGTCATTAACAGTGTTCTCAGGGTCAGTGCCTAAGTCTTCTACGTGAACAGTTTCTTTGTGTTGTTCAGCTGCAGCATCGGCAGCTTTATCAACCCTTGAGGAACCGGCAACAGTCGGATTCTTATCAGCCATTGGCTGAAAATATAAAGGAAATAGCTATTATTTCCTGATTCAATAAGCACAATTCAAGTCATAAATCCTACATCAGATAAGCATATCTAAATTCATAGATATGAAGGCAGTCAGTCAATCAGGCAGATACAAAGTCAAGTCAAAGTCAGATCAAGGTCAAGTCAGTATCAAGTAGTCAATCCCTTCCCCATCCTATCAGTCATCATTTGCCTATCTTAGGTCAAGTTGTGCGGGTAGTCCTTTACTAATTAGATTACCCTAGGCCTCGGCGACTTGTTCGGGAATTCAGAGTCACATAGTCCATATCATACCAGTAGTTTAAGTATCGGGTGGCCAATCCGATGATTAAACTGCTGCTCTGATACCAACTTTGTAACATCCAATTTTCCACAAACAGTACACGACAAAATATTTTATTTCATAATAATATTAAATTGTTTGATACCACAGGCCCATCAGTAAAAATACTTAATTACAACAAAAATTTAAAGATCAATGGTGGTCCAACTAGCTTCTAAATCTTCTATCAGAGTGCAGAAGACTGAACAAGCTACCCGAGACCGCACCGTCTTTACAAAATAGGCATCATCAAAAATCCAAGGTCTGCTATTCATCAAAATCCAGATTCACTTAGCCTGGGATGAACTACCTGCTACGACCTTGCCTTTATCTGCTTTTCCTGAAAAGGAGTTGTCATGACAGAGTAAGCTAACAAAGCTTAGTGAGTTTAACAGAATTCCACTAAATACCACACACATATATCATACTATCAGATCCTGTCGGTCAACACGTCAGAGACGGCAATTAGGTTGGGAGACAACCTGGTCAGTATTCCCATATGTAAGGCCGAAGCCCTACGGGAAGTGTATGGAAACAAGTCAGATAGGAAAGGAATCTGCAGAATTCCTTCCTGTGAATGGAGATCTCACATTCGGTCCGGTCAGATGATGCAATATGCAACGGCTAGTATATAAACAGTCAGGTAAACAGTAAGCATGATGCGTATTTACATAAAATGTAAAAGTGATCATGCAATCAAGGCATTGCAAGTGTCAAGTTCAGTAATGGCAACATACATTTCTATGATACAATAAAGTATTAAAGAAACATGCAGCAATCAATCAGTAGTTTCCATACAGTCAGTACATTCACCAATAAGTATCGAAATATATGTAAGTAATTAATGAAATCTGTCACTCACAGTGGTCCGAAGTCAGTTAATGCTTAACGAGTTAAGCAGTTCAGATTACTCTGTCAAGACGACGGGTTCCTGCATTCCAGTTTCAAGTCTGAGTCATAATCTATATAACCCTAATTATTTATTCAGGTCATTGTCAATTCTGATTATCGAGTCTGAGGTAGTTCCTATTGTCCCAAAGTGAGTCTTATTCTTAACAGATCAATATGATACCCAATTACACATATATGTGGCCTTGCAACGAGGCCAATCATATTACTAACTAGGTGAATCATGACATTCATTCACTAAGAGTCCATTCAATATTAAGTGGTACCTTTAATACAATAGGTTGTTTAATCACCTAATCTGATTTAGGAATTAACCTTAGACTTGGAACAACAACAACAGATTCGAATTAGCCATAGCCATTTCGAATCTATAGACTCGAATGGACAATAGATTCGAAGGTAGCACATGCTAGATTCGAATAATAGACATAGACTCGAATGGACAATAGATTCGAAGGTAGCACATGCTAGATTCGAACATGAGACCTAGAATCGAATGGCAAGTAGATTCGAAGGGCTATATTAGATTCTAAGGGATCATTAGACTCGAACCATTAGATTCGAACATGCACAATTCGAGTCTACTAGATTAGATTCGAACTCAACACCTATTTGAATGTCTCGAATCTGCTCTTGCATGTTCATCAACTTTCCAGATTTTTAACTACGAAAATGAGCCAAAAATGAGGGAAAATTAGTCACTAACCTTCGTCCAAGCTATAGCCTTCGTTTATGGATGATTTCCACGCAAGTACAGGTCCTAAATGAGGGCAAATCAACTTCAAATGAAGGAAAGAAGAACAGATTCGAAAATGCTCTCAAAACCGAGCCAAAAGTCAGAAAAACGGTCGATCTTACCTCGAATTCGGACGAAATCAAACACGAGATGGTAGATTCGCGAAGAACTCGACGATCTCTATCCAATGGCGTAAGTAACACGAGAATCCAACGGTTCGATTTCAAGAAAAGCTAGAGAGAAGGAGGAGAGTGAAGAGAGAGAGAGAAGGGTAAACTTTCTAAACTTCAAAAAGTGAGGAGTATAACTCCTATTTATAGGGAAATAGGGAAAATCAGATATTCTACTGAATTTTCCGTAATTGTCCAACTTTATTCCCAATTGCTCCGATTTGCATTTCAGATACAAATATTAGCAAAGAAGGTCTAGATCTGCAACGATTGTCTTTTAGTAAATTTTAACTCATTTTAGTCAGTTTCGCTATTTTCAGTCATTAAATTATCATTTAGCTGAATTTTAATTATTATCTTACTTTCAACTAAATTTTTGGGTAACTCATCATAATTAATTATAACTTAATATAATTAATTATTTCAGATTCACATTATCAGCTATTTACTAATAATTGGATAAAATTTGTTTTATTAACCAAAGTCCGATGCTGAAATATATAATTAATAAATTTCGGGCCGTTACATATAACCTTCGACTATAGATGATTTCCAAGCAAAAACAAGTCCTAAACGGGAGCAAATCAGCTTCAAATGAAGGGAAAATGAGCAAACTCGAAATTGCTCTTTCAAAACCGAAATAAAAGTCAGAAAGATGGTCGATTTTACCTTAAATCCGGACGAAATCTAACATGCAATGATAGATTCGTGAAGAGCTCGACGATCTCTATCCGATGGCGTAAGAATCACGAGAATCCGACGGTTCGATTAGGAGGAATTCTAGAGAGAAGGTGAGAGTGTAGAGAGAGAAGGAGAGAGTTCTAGATTTTCCAGACTTAAGAAATGAGGAGGGCTGCCCTATTTATAGGAAAATAGGGAGAAAATCAGATTTTCTACTGAATTATCCGGAATTGACCAACTTTATTTCCCAAACAATCCGATTTGCATATTTGTCTTTTAGTCACATTTTTATTCATTTTAGTCCGTTTCGTCACTTTCAGTCTTTAATTGGTCATTTAGCTGAATTTTAATTATTAATTTTATTTCAGCTAATTTTGGGCAACTTTTCATAATTAATTATAACTTAATATAATTAACTATTTAATATTCTTGTTTTCAGTTAATTACTAAAATTTGGATAAAATTGCTTTATTATCCAAGGTCTGATGCTGTAATTTATATTTAATAAATTACGGGCTGTTACAATCTTCCCCCGTTAAATTGATTCCGTCCTCGGAATCGACTAAGACAGGAATAACTTCGGAAACTTTTGCCTAATCTCGTCTTCTCGTTCCCAAGTTTGCGCAGATCCCTTATGGTATTTCCATTGGACTAACACCATTGGAATTTCCTTGCTGCGCAATTTCGAAACCTTATGATCGATTATACTCTCGGGCTCTTCTTCGTATCGCAACTGCTCATCAATTTGCACGTCTTTCCAAGGAATCACAGCTTCAGCGTCAGCTAAACACTTTCGAAGATTACTCACATGAAATACATCATGAATCCCAGTCATTTCGGCAGGCAGCTTTAATCTGTAGGCTTGCAATCCTACACGCTCGAGAATTTCAAAAGGACCCACAAATCGAGGGCTCAACTTCCCCCGTTTGCCGAACCTTACTATCCCTTTTCTTGGCGAGACCTTCAACAACACTTTATCTCCAACTTCAAACGCAATTGGTTTCCGTCTTCTATCATGATACTTCTTTTGTCTGTCTTGAGAAGTCTGAATCCGCTGTCGAATCAACTGTAGCTGATCATGGGCTTCTTGCAAAATCGCTGGTCCAGAGATCGGGCGTTCACCTGTTTCCCTCCAACAGGTTGGAGTTCGGCATCGACGTCCGTACAAAAGCTGATATGGAGGCATACCAATAGTCGAGTGATAACTATTGTTATAAGCAAACTCCACAAACGGCAGGTGAGTATCCCAACTTCCACCGAGATCAATCACACAGGCACGTAACATATCTTCTAAGGTCAAAATTGTCCTCTCACTTTGCCCGTCAGTTTCAGGATGATAGGCGGTGCTCATCTTAAGTTCAGTTCCTAGACCATTCTGAAAAGCCTTCCAAAAACGAGAAGTAAATCTGCTGTCATGGTCCGATACTATAGACAATGGCACACCATGTCTAGTCACGATTTCCTTTATGTACAATTCAGCTAACTTTTCGAGGCGTTCATCTTCACGTATGGGTAGGAAATGGGCAGACTTAGTAAGTCGATCCACTATTACCCAAATAGAGTCATGATTCCGCTTTGTCCTGGGCAGTTTCGTCACAAAGTCCATGGTTATGTGGTCCCACTTCCATTCCGGGATCGGCAATGGTTGTAGTTCCCCATACGGCTTCTGATGTTCAGATTTGACTTGTAAACAAGTCATGCAATTTTCTACATATCGCCCCACGTCCTTCTTCATTCCAGGCCACCAATATTCCGTCCTCAAATCTTGATACATTTTAGTAGAACCAGGGTGTATCGAAAATTTCGACATATGAGCTTCCGACAGAATTTGATCACGAATACCTCCTAGTCTGGGAACCCATATTCTATCCATGAATCGTCTAAGACCACGATTATCAAGAGTCAGCTTGGTCACATAAGTAACCATACGTTCGGATTTCAAGTTCTCATCCCGAATAGCTTCGGTTTGAGCGGCAATAATCGACTCAGGCAAGGCAGACTCAAAAACAACAGAAGATAGAGCATAACATCGGGTATAATGGTCTTGTCCGGTTTTGCGGCTTAGGGCATCTGCTACTATGTTTGCTTTACCTGGATGGTAAAGGATCTCACAGTCATAGTCTTTAATCAATTCCATAGATCGCCTTTGTCGCATATTCAGCTCTTTCTGGTCAAATATATACTTCAGACTTTTGTGATCTGTATATAACTTGCATCTAGTCCCATACAGATAATGCCGCCAAATCTTCAGTGCAAAGGTCACGGCTGCAAGTTCTAAATCATGCGTCGGATAATTCTTCTCATGCGCCTTTAGCTGCCTTGATGCGTAGGCAATTACTTTATCCCTTTGCATCAACACACAGCCTAATCCCATCTTAGAAGCATCACTATAGACTACAAAATCATCATTACCCTCAGGTAAGGCCAGAATCGGCGTTTCTACTAGCTTACGTTTCAGAGTCTCAAAGGCTCGATCTTGAGATTCATTCCATTCAAACTTAGCTTCTTTCTTCGTCAGACTGGTTAGAGGCACCACAATCTTGGAGAAATCACGGATAAATCTTCTGTAATAGCCCGCTAAACCCAAGAAACTCCGAACTTCAGATACGTTTTTCGGCGCTTCCCACTTCTGAATCGCATCAACCTTTGATGGATCTACGGCTATTCCCTCACCCGAGACAATATGTCCTAAAAATTGCACCTGGCGTAACCAGAATTCACATTTGGAGAATTTTGCATAGAGTCGTTCCTTTCGTAACAATTCTAGCAATTCTCGCAAATGCATCGCATGATCAGATTCAGACTTGGAGTAAATCAAGATGTCATCAATGAAGACTATCACTGATTTATCCAGCATTGGTCTACATACTCTATTCATGAGATCCATAAATGCTGCCGGGGCATTTGTGAGACCAAACGGCATTACTAGGAATTCAAAATGGCCATATCGAGTACGAAATGCAGTTTTCGGTACGTCAGACTCAAATACTTTGAGCTGATGATATCCAGATCGG
Organism: Centrapalus pauciflorus; assembly: GCA_020465985.1. Taxonomy (NCBI): domain Eukaryota; kingdom Viridiplantae; phylum Streptophyta; class Magnoliopsida; order Asterales; family Asteraceae; genus Centrapalus; species Centrapalus pauciflorus. The sequence continues at coordinate 15,815 of JAANYP010006125.1, forward strand.
AGATCAATCTTTGAAAAATAACTAGCCCCTTGCAGTTGATCAAACAAGTCATCAATTCTAGGCAGAGGGTATCGGTTCTTAATAGTTACCTTATTTAACTCCCGATAATCGATACACATGCGAAAGGTACCATCCTTCTTCTTAACAAAAAGAACCGGAGCACCCCAAGGAGAAGTACTCGGACGAATAAACCCTTTTTCCAATAATTCCTGCAACTGACTCATCATTTCCTTCATTTCATTCGGAGCAAGTCGGTAAGGGGCTTTTGCGATAGGAGCAGCACCCGGTACAAGGTCAATATGGAATTCGATTTGACGATCTGGTGGCAAACCAGAGATGTCATCCGGGAATACATCAGGGAATTCTTGGACTACAGGTACTTCAGATACAGTCTTTTTAACTTCTTTAGCATCTATGGCATAGGCTAAATAGGCGGAACAACCTTTGGTTAGGCACTTTCGGGCTTTCATTACAGAGATGAGACCTAAATTTCGAGTCTTTCTATCGCCATAAACATAACGTTCACTTCCTTCGGGGGTTTTAATTCTAATTATCCTTTTAGCACAAAGGATTTCAGCATTATTCATCATAAGCCAGTCCATTCCTATAATAACATCGAATTCTCTAATCCACATTGGTATCAGGTCAACGTCCGAGGAGAGGTCATCAATCACTAGCTTACAGGAACGAAAGACTCTATTCACAGTCACAAAATTCGAGCTAGCAGTTTCTATGTCTAAGGGTGCAGGTAACATCACAGGGGCAAAATCAAACTGTTTAGCAAACTTTTCAGACACATACGACAGATTAGAGCCAGAGTCAAATAAGATTAAGGCAGGCATATCATTAACAAGAAATGTACCCGTGACGACGTCAGCAGTTTCCTTTGCCTCTTCGGTTGTCATCTGGAAAGATCTTGGCTGATTCCTCGGGGCAGAAGAACCTTTGACTGATTGCTGAGGTGAAGATGCAGGTGGAGGAACAAATCGAGGTCGGGTACAGTCTCTAGCATGGTGCCCCAACGTAATGCAGTTTCGGCAAGCCTCACTGCGCCTGGGACATTCTGACCTATCATGACCATTCTGCCTACAGCAATAGCACTTAACGAACGCAGGATCGCACTTTCCTTCATGAATCTGCTTGCAGCGAGGACAAGCAGGCTTTGGTGTCGAGGTCACAGCATACGACTTAGCTTTCTTGGAAGACTGCTTATCTCCCTTCTTCGAACTTTCACTCTTCCTTTCCATTCTCTCCTTCCCAGCTTTCTCAGATTTTTCCTTCTTACTAGATTTAGCAATAAAAGGACACGCTCGCTCAGGATAGATTTCAAGTTCACCTACCCTAGCAATTTCAACCGCTTCGATATAACTTCTCGGTCTGCCAGACTTCACAAACTTCCGGATTTCTCTATCCAGACCATCCACAAACAAATCCCTTCGTCTTTCGTCAGTATCGACAGGGTGATCAGATAATAGCGAGAGCCTGGTAAATTCCAGCTCATAGTCCGTCACGGATCTTGTACCTTGCTGAAAAGATAGCAGGGTTTTCTCCATCTGGCGCTTAACATCCTGGGGGCAGTACTTTTCTTTCAGATGAATCTTAAATTGATCCCAAGTAATGGATTTCTCCATTGCTTCAGACATGGGATTCGTAATTGACTTCCACCAACGGCCAGCTCCATCTTCCAACATTCCCGTCGCAAATGTCACCTTATCTTCTTCATTACACTTGGAGAGTTTAAACGCTTTCTCCACATTCGCGACCCAGTCCATAGCTTTAACAGGATCAGATGACCCCGCAAACGTACGAGCCCCACATTTCTTAAAGTCTACGAACGTACACTCTCGTCCCACCTTAACGTGATGGTCGGAAGAGTCGGTCTCACTTTCATCAGATGACACATGCCTATGTTTCCTCTTTCGGTCTTTCTTGGGCTTCGCTAACATCTCTTCCTTATACTTCAGTTCTAACTCCTGCAACTTAAGTTCTCGCAACCTAAGTTCTTCTTCACGGCGCTTAAAGTCAATTTCACGCTGGTTTTCCTCATCAGTGTGCATTACCGCTTTACCCTTAGTCAGCAAATCCTTAATTTCCTTAAATCGGTCTTCAACTGCCATATCAGTCTGCAGTCGGTTCCTATCCATCATAAGCTGCATCTGCCTACGGTTATCCTCATTCAACTTATGAACGAGGTCAATCAATTGAGCCTGCTGAGGAGGCACAGGGGTGGCAGTACTGCTTGAGTCATTAGCAGTATTTTCAGGGTCAGTGCCTAAGTCCTCTACATGAACAGATTCTTTGTGTTGATCAGCTGCAGCATCAGCAGCTTTATCAACCCTTGAGGAACCGGCAACAGTCGGATTCTTATCAGCCATTGGCTGAAAATATAAAGGAAATAGCTATTATTTCCTGATTCAAATAAGCACAGTTCGAGTCATAATTCCTACGTCAGATAATCATATCTAAATTCATAGATATGAAGGCAGTTAATCAGACTCACAAAGTCAAGTCAAAGTCAAGTCAGTATCAAGCAGTCAATCCCTCCCCCATCCTATCAGTCATCATTTGCCTATCTTAGGTCAAGTTGTGTGGGTAGTCCTTTACTAATTAGGTTACCCTAGGCCTCGGTGACTTGTTCGGGAATTCAGAGTCACATAGTCCATACCATACCAGTAGTTTAAGTATCGGGTGGCCAATCCGATGATTAAACTGCTGCTCTGATACCAACTTTGTAACATCCAAGTTTCCACAAACAGTACACGTCATAATATTTCATTTGATTAAGTAATAAATATTACTAATTGTTTGATACCACAGGTCCATCAGCATGAATACTTAATTACAACAATATTTTAAAATCAAATGGTGGTCTAACTAGCTTCTAAATCTTCTATCAGAGTGCGGAAGACTGAACAAGCTACCCGAGACCGCAACATCTTTTCAAAATAGGCATCATCAAAAGTCCAAAGGTCTGCTATTCATCAAAATCCAGATTCACTTAGCCTGGGACGAACTACCTGCTATGATCTTGCCTTTAGCAGCTTTTCCTGAAAAAGAGTTGTCATGACAGAGTAAGCTAACAAAGCTTAGTGAGTTAACAGAGTTCCATTAGTTACCACACACATGCCATACTATCAGCTCCTGCCGGCAAGTCACTACGTCCTGAGACAGCAAAAAGGTTGGGAGACAACCAAGTTTGTTTTCCCTTATGTAAGGCCGAAGCCCTACGGGAAGTGTATGGAAACAAGTCATATAGGAAAGGAATCTGCAGAATTCCCTCCTGTGAATGGAGATCTCACATTCGGTCCTATCGGATGATGCAGTATGCAGCGACAAGTATATAAACAGTCAAGTAAGCAGTAAGCATGATAAGTGTTTACATAAAATGTAAAAGTGAACATGCATTCAAGGTAATTCAAGTGTCTAGCTTCAGTAATGTCAAAAATACGTTTCTATGATACAATAAAGTATTAAAGAAACATGCAGCAACAAACGGAAGTTTCCATACAGTCGATGACATTCACCAATAAGTATCGAAACATATGCAAGTAATTAATGAAATCTGTCACTCACAGTGGTCCGTAGTCAGATAATGCTTAACGAGTTAAGCTGTTCAGTTTACTCTGTCAAATCGGTGGGTTCCTGCAGTTCAGTTTCAAGTCTGGCATTTCAGTTTCAAGTCTGTGACATAATCTATATAACCCTAGTTACATATATAGGTTATTGTCAATTCTGGTTATCGAGTCTGAGGTAGTTCCTATCGTCCCAAGGTGAGTCTATTCTTATCAGATTAATACGATTCACCTAATTACAGATGTGTGGCCTTGAAACAAAGCCAATCGTATTACTTAGCAAGTTGAACAGGTCATACACATTCTAAGGGTTCGTACAGAGTCTGTTAATTCATTTGTGCATAAAATAGATATGCAACTTGAACTTGTGATTTTTATCATAAACAAACAATACTTTCAATTTCCTTAGGTTGTTTAATAACTTAATCTGATTTAGAAATTTAACTTTGGCTAGGAACTAAATCAGATTCGAACTAAGGCAACAGATTCGAATAGGGTACAGATTCGAATAGCATTAGATTCGAACATCAATAGATTCAAACATCAATCTCGAATCTAGGGGGATCAGATTCGAAATCAATAGATTCTATACTAGGGAAGATAGATTCGAAGTAGGCCTTAGATTCTAGGATAGATTCGAAACAAGCATACACATTCGAGACACACATAGATTCGAAATAGCAGAATTAGAGTCGAATTACATCAGATTCGAAATGAGCAATACACAGATTCGAAACCTTTCATAGATTCGAACCATATAGATTCGAACTAGGGGATTTCTAAGGCAGGTAGATTCGAAAATGGCACAGATTCGAAGGTACATTCGAGTTTAAAGGGGGGAATAGATTCGAAATTTACATATTCGAATCTGATTAAAGACCTTCGAATCTGTTCTTCATGATCAACGTTTTTTCCAGGTTTTAGCTACTAAACATGAACATAAATGACGGAAAAATAGATACTAACCTTCGTCCAAGCTATAACCTTCGACTATAGATGATTTCCAAGCAAAAACAAGTCCTAAACGGGAGCAAATCAGCTTCAAATGAAGGGAAAATGAGCAAACTCGAAATTGCTCTTTCAAAACCGAAATAAAAGTCAGAAAGATGGTCGATTTTACCTTAAATCTGGACGAAATCTAACATGCAATGATAGATTCGTGAAGAGCTCGACGATCTCTATCCGATGGCGTAAGAATCACGAGAATCCGACGGTTCGATTAGGAGGAATTCTAGAGAGAAGGTGAGAGTGTAGAGAGAGAAGGAGAGAGTTCTAGATTTTCCAAACTTAAGAAATGAGGAGGGCTGCCCTATTTATAGGAAAATAGGGAGAAAATCAGATTTTCTACTGAATTATCCGGAATTGACCAACTTTATTTCCCAAACAATCCGATTTGCATATTTGTCTTTTAGTCACATTTTTATTCATTTTAGTCCGTTTCGTCACTTTCAGTCTTTAATTGGTCATTTAGCTGAATTTTAATTATTAATTTTATTTCAGCTAATTTTGGGCAACTTTTCATAATTAATTATAACTTAATATAATTAACTATTTAATATTCTTGTTTTCAGTTAATTACTAAAATTTGGATAAAATTGCTTTATTATCCAAGGTCTGATGCTGTAATTTATATTTAATAAATTACGGGCTGTTACATGACAGAGTAAGCTAACAATGCTTAGTGAGTAAACAGAGTTCCAATAGTTACCACACACATATAACATACTATCAGCTCCTGTCGGCAAGTCACTACGTCAGAGACGTCAAAAAGGTTAGGAGACAACCCAGTCGGTATTCCCATGTGTAAGGCCGAAGCCCTACGGGAAGTGTATGGAAACAAGTCAAATAGGTAAGGAATCTGCAGAATTCCCTCATGTGAATGGAGATCTCACATTCGGTCGTGTCGGATAATGCAGTATGCAGCGGCAAGTATATAAACAGTCAAGTAAGCAGTAAGCATGATACGTATTACATAAATGTAAAAGTGAACATGCAATCAAGGCAATTCAAGTGTCTAGCTTCAGTAATGTCAAAAGTACGTTTCTATGATACAATATAGTATTAAAGAAACATGCAGCAACAATCGGAAGTTTCCATACAGTCAATACATTCACCAATAAGTATCGAAATATATGCAAGTAATTAATGAAATCTGTCACTCACAGTGGTCCGTAGTCAGATAATGCTTAACGAATTAAGCGGTTCAGTTTACTCTGTCAAATCGACGGGTTCCTGCATTTCAGTTTCAAGTCTGGCATATTAATGTCAAGTCTGTGTCATAATCTATATAACCCTAGTTATATATTCAGGTTATTGTCAATTCTGGTTATCGAGTCTGAGGTAGTTCCTATCGTCCCAAGGTGAATCTATTCTTATCAGATTAATACGATTCATCTAATTATAGATGTGTGGCCTTGAAACAAAGCCAATCGTATTACTTAGCAAGTTGAATAGGTCATACACATTCTAAGGGTTCGTACAGAGTCTGTTAATTCATTTGTGCATAAAATAGATATGCAACTTGAACTTGTGAGTTTGTTCATAATCAAACAATACTTTCAATTTCCTTAGGTTGTTTAATAACTTAATCTGATTTAGAAATTAATCTTAGACTTGAAATGGCAATCAGATTCGAACTACAAGGAATAGATTCGAACACCTCTCATTCGAATCTAATGGTTTAGATTCGAAGCACACACATAATAGATTCTAGGGAATAGATTTGACTAGGATAAATTCGAATTAGGGATATAGATTCAAGCCATCCATAGATTCGAACCATACATAGATTCGAAACCTACATAGATTCGAAACCTACATAGATTCGAAGCCATACATACACACATTCGAATCTGAACCTGAACATTTCGAGTCTAGGGGAATAGATTCGAAATCCTCACCCCTTCGAGTCTAGGGATTAGATTCGAACTCCTCACCCTCGAGTCTATACATGAATGTCTCGAATTTGTTCTACTTGTTCATCGTTTTTTCCAGGTTTTAGCTACTAAACAGGAACATAAATGACGGAAAATAGATACTAACCTTCGTCCAAGCTATATCCTTCGACTAGAGAGTTTTCCAAGCCAAAACAGGTCCTAAACGAGGGCAAATCAGGTTCGAAAGAATAGAATTTGAGCAAACTCGAGTTTGCTCTTTCAAAACCGAACCAAAAGTCAGAAAAAGGGTCGATTTTACCTTAAATCCGGACGAAATCAAACATGCAATGGTAGATTCGTGTAGAGCTCGACGATCTCTAACCGATGGCGTATTAATCACGAGAATCCGACGGATCGATTAGGAGAAATGCTAGAGAGAAGGAGGAGAGCCCAAGTTTCCAAACTTAAGAAATGAGGAGGGGAGCTCATATTTATAGGAAAATAGGAAAAAGATCAAATTTTCTACAGAATTTCCGGAATCGACCAACTTTATTCCCATCAATCTAATTTGCATTTCAGATGCAAATAATAGCAAGGGAGTTCTAGATTTAGCTATAATTGTCTTTTAGTCAAATTTCTATTCATTTTAGTCCGTTTCGTCATTTTCAGTCTTTAATTTGTCATTTAGCTGAATTTTAATTATTAATTTTATTTCAGCTAATTTTGGGCAACTTTTCATAATTAATTATAACTTAATATAATTAACTATTTAAGATTCATGTTTTCAGTTAATTACTAATATTTGGATAAAATTGCTTTTTTATCCAAAGTCTGATGCTGTAATTTATATTTAATAAATTACGGGCTGTTACAAACAAGGTCTATCATACGTTCCTAGCATACAATTAAGTAATCAAGGAGCATGGAGCAGCAGTTGTCCAGTTTCATAAGTGTCTATCATAAGTTCCTAACATACAATTAAGTAATCAAGGGACAAGCAGCAGCAGATGTTTCCATACAAGTCAGTAACAACCACCAATAAGTACCGAAACATATGCAAGTAAGTAATGCAATCTGTCACTCACAGCGGTCCTGAGCAATGCAAGTAATCAATGAACATGTGTAACGGCCCGAAATTTTTATATATATATTTCAGCATCAGACTTTGGATAATAAAGCAAATTTTATCCAATTATTGGTAAATAGCTGATAATGTGAATCTGAAATAATTAATTATATTAAGTTATAATTAATTATGATAAATTGCCCAAAATTTAGTTGAAATTAAGTTAATAATTAAAATTCAGCTAAAATGACAATTTAATGACTGAAAATAGCGAAACTGACTAAAATGGGTTAAAAATTTATTAAAAGACAATTGTTGCAGATTTAGAATTTCTTTGCTAATATTTGTATCTGAAATGCAAATCAGAGTATTGGGAATAAAAGTTGGACAATTTCGGAAAATTCAGTAGAATATCTGATTTTCCCTATTTCCCTATAAATAGGAGCTTTACTCCTCACTTTTAGAGTTTGGAAAAAAAAATTGACTCCTCTCTCTCTCTCTACACTCTCCTCCTTCTCTCTAGCTTTTCTTCAAATCGAACCGTTGGATTCTCGTGTTTCATACGCCATTGGATAGAGATCGTTGAGTTCTTCGCGAATCTACCATCTCGTGTTTGTTTTCGTCCGAATTTGAGGTAAGATCGACCGTTTTTCTGACTTTTGGCTCGGTTTTAAAGGGCAATTTCGAATCTGTTCATTTTTCCTTCATTTGAAACTGATTTGCCCTCGTTTAGGACCTGTTCTTGCTTGGGAATCTTTCATAGTCGAAAGATATAGCTTGGACGAAGGTTAGTAACTATTTCTCCCTCACTTTTTGTTTAAATTCGTAGTTAAAACCTGGAAAGTTGATGAACATATAGAACAGATTCGAGACATTCAATAGGGTGTTGAATTCGAATCTAAGCTATTAGATTCGAAATGTATATGATTCGAATCTATCCTCCCTTAGAATCTAATATAGCCATTCGAATCTATTAGCCATTCGAATCTATTAGCCATTCGAGTCTAAGTCCCTTGTTCGAATCCAGTGCTTGCCTTCGAATCTAGTGCTTGCCTTCGAATCTAGTGCTTGCCTTCGAGTCTAATAAGCCATTCGAATCTAGTCCCTTGATTCGAATCTATAGATTCGAAATGGCTATGGTTCGAATCTAGCATTCCTAATTCGAATCTAGTTGTTGTTATTCCAAGTCTAAGGTTAATTCCTAAATCAGATTAAATGATTAATCAACCTTATGTAATTGAAAGTATCCTTTGATTATGTTAAAATTCATAAGTGTCAAAGTTGCATAATTATTTTATGCACAAATAAATTAACTGACACTGTATGAACCTTTAGAATATGTATATCCTATTCACCTTGTTCAAAGCCATACATCTGTAATAAGATGAATCGTAATAATCTGATAAGAATAGATTCACCTTGGGACAATAGGAACTACCTCAGACTCGATAATCAGAATTGACAATGACCTGAATAAATAACTAGGGTTATATAGATTATGACTCAGACTTGAAACTGAAATGCAGGAACCCGTCGTTTGACAGAGTAAACTGAACCGCTTAACTCGTTAAGCACTATCTGACTACGGACTACAGTGAGTAACAGATTTCATTAATTACTTACATATATTTCGATACTTATTGGTGAATGTATTGACTGTATGGAAACTACTGATTGATTGCTGCATATTTCTTTAATACTATATTGTATCATAGAAACGTATGTTGCCATTACTGAACTAGACATTTGAAATGCCTTGATTGCATGTTCACTTTTACATTTTATGTAAATACGCATCATGCTTACTGCTTACTTGACTGTTTATATACTTGCCGTTGCATATTGCATCATCCGACTGGACCGAATGTGAGATCTCCATTCACAGGAGGGAAATCTGCAGATTCCTTTCCTATCTGACTTGTTTCCATACACTTCCCGTAGGGCTTCGGCCGTACATATGGGAATACTGACCGGGTTGTCTCCCAACCTAATTACCGTCTCTGACGTGTTGACCGACAGGATCTGATAGTATGTTATATATGTGTGTGGTATTTAGTGGAACTCTGTTAACTCACTAAGCTTTGTAGCTTACTCTGTCATGACAACTCCTTTTCAGGAAAAGCAGATAAAGGCAAGATCATAGCAGGTAGTTCATCCCAGGCTAAGTGAATCTGGATTTTGATGAATAGCAGACCTTGGACTTTTGATGATGCCTATTTTGTAAAGACGATGCGGTCTCGGGTAGCTTGTTCAGTCTTCCGCACTCTGATTGAAGATTTAGAAGCTAGTTAGACCACCATTTGATCTTTAAATTATTGTTGTAATTAAGTATTTTGCTGATGGGCCTGTGGTATCAAACAATTAATATTATTTATGAAATGAAATATTATGACGTGTATTGTTTGTGGAAAATTGGATGTTACAACATGCAACAACAGTTGTCCAGTTTCAACAATGTCTATCATACGTTCCTAGCATACAATTAAGTAATCAAGGATCATGTAGCAGCAGTTGTCCAGTTTCAGTAGTGTCTATCATACGTTCCTAACATACAATTAAGTAATCGAGGAACATGCAGCAGCAGTTGTCCAGTTTCAGTAGTGCCTATCATACGTTTCTAACATACAATTAAGTAATCAAGGCAGCAACAGATGTTTCCATACAAGTCAGTAACAATCACCAATAAGTACCGAAACATGTGCAAGTAAGTAATGCAACCTGTCACTCACAGCGGTCCTGAGCAATGCATCAATGAACATGCAACAACAGTCGTCCAGTTTCAACAATGTCTATCATACGTTCCTAGCATACAATTAAGTAATCAATGAACATGCAACAACAGTTGTCCAGTTTCAACAGGTCTATCATACGTTCCTAGCATACAATTAAGTAATCAAGGAGCATGCAGCTGCAGTTGTCCAGTTTCATAAGTGTCCATCATACGTTCCTAACACACAATTAAGTAATCAAGGGACAAGCAGCAGCACATGTTTCCATACAAGTCAGTAACAACCACCAATAAGTACCGAAACATATGCAAGTAAGTAATGCAATCTGTGTCACTCACAGCGGTCCTGAGCAATGCAAGTAATCAATGAACATGCAACAACAGTTGTCCAGTTTCAACAATGTCTATCATACGTTCCTAGCATACAATTAAGTAATCAAGGATCATGTAGCAGCAGTTGTCCAGTTTCAGTAGTGTCTATCATACGTTCCTAACATACAATTAAGTAATCAAGGAATAGACAGCAACAGATGTTTCCATACAAGTCAGCCAATAAGTACCGAAACATGTGTAAGTAATGCAACCTGTCACTCACAGCGGTCCTGAGCAATGCAAGTAATCAATGAACATGCAACAACAGTTGTTCAGTTTCAACAATGTCTATCATACGTTCCTAGCATACAATTAAGTAATCAATGAACATGCAACAACTGTTGCCCAGTTTCAATAATGTCTATCATACGTTCCTAGCATACAATTAATAATCAAGGAGCATGCAGCAGCAGTTGTCCAGTTTCATCAGTGTCTATCATACGTTCCTAACATACAATTAAGTAATCAAGCAACAGGCAGCAACAAATGTTTCCATACAAGTCAGTAAAAATCACCAATAAGTACCGAAACATGTGCAAGTAAGTAATTCAATCTGTCACTCACAGCGGTCCTGAGCAATGCAAGTAACCAATGAACATGCAACAACAGTTGTCCAGTTTCAACAATGTCTATCATACGTTCCTAGCATACAATTAAGTAATCAAGGAACATGCAGCAGCAGTTGTCCAGTTTCAACAATGTCTATCATACGTTCCTAGCATAAAATTAAGTAATCAAGGAACATGCAACAGTAGTTGTCCAGTTTCAGTAGTGTCTATCATACGTTCCTAACATACAATTAAGTAATCAAGGAACAAGCAGCAGCAGATGTTTCCATACAAGTCAGTAACAATCACCAATAAGTACCGAAACATATGCAAGTATGTAATGCAATCTGTCACTCGCAGCGGTCCTTAGCAATGCAAGTAATCAATGAACATGCAACAACAGTTGTCCAGTTTCAACAATGTCTATCATACGTTCCTATCATACAATTAAGTAATCAAGGAACATGCAGCAGCAGTTGTCCAGTTTCAGTAGTGTCTATCATACGATCCGAGGATACAATTAAGTAATCAAGGAACAGGCAGCAACAGATGTTTTCATACAAGTCAGTAACAATCACCAATAACTACCGAAACATATGCAAGTAAGTAAGCAATCTGTCACTCACAGCGCTCCTGAGCAATGCAAGTAATCAATGAACATGCAACAACAGTTGTCCAGTTTCAACAATGTCTATCATACGTTCCTAGCATACAATTAAGTAATCAAGGATCATGTAGCAGCAGTTGTCCAGTTTCAGTAGTGTCTATCATACGTTCCTAACATACAATTAAGTAATCAACGAATAGACGGCAACAGATGTTTCCATACAAGTCAGCCAATAGGTACCGAAACATGTGCAAGTAAGTAATGCAACCTGTTACTCACAGTGGTCCTGAGCAATGCAAGTAATTAATGAACATGCAACAACAGTTGTCCAGTTTCAACAATGTCTATCATACGTTCCTAGCATACAATTAAGTAATCAATGAACATGCAACAACAGTTGTCCAGTTTCCAGTTTCAACAATGTCTATCATACGTTCCTAGCATACATATAATAATCAAGGAGCATGCAGCAGCAGTTGTCCAGTTTCATCAGTGTCTATCATACGTTCCTAACATACAATTAAGTAATCAAGGGACAAGCAGCAGCAGATGTTTCCATACAAGTCAGTAACAATCACAAATAAGTACCGAAACATATGCAAGTAAATAATGCAATCTGTCACTCAAAGCGGTCCTGAGCAATGCAAGTAATCAATGAACATGCAACAACAGTTGTCCAGTTTCAACAATGTCTATCATACGTTCCTAGTATACAATTAAGTAATCAAGGAACATGAAGCAGCAGTTGTCCAGTTTCAGCAGCGTCTATCGTGCGTTCTGTAACATCCAAGTTACCACAAACAGTACACGTCATAATATTTCATTTGATTCAATAATAAATATTACTAATTGTTTGATACCACAGGT